>JAAIXJ010000158.1:0-70043 GCA_013403705.1 Heliconius hermathena
TTATACGTCAAAAGTTTCCAGCTTAGTTGTACTAAGATTGTAGAGCCTGCTTAAAACTAACAATAAATTGTAAAAGACATTAGAAGATGCTTCAAAATGAGTAAATGACAATATGTTCGAGTTCCATTTTACGCACCTACACATATTAATTTAAGAGGTTTAATATTGTTAATTTTTATTATTTTTTTTAGTAGTTTGGGACTTAAAGATTTGTTGTTTTATTAAAAATTGTTTTTAAAGGAGTTTTATAAGTAGTAATAATTTTAGTACATACATGAGGATTTCGCTAATTTAAAATTTCTACGTAAAACGGAGTTATCGATAGGGCAAGGGCCCTGCTGCAGGGCTCCTGCAATCTATCGTTGAACATAAGTTGACATCAGGCCCGGTCGACTTCCTAAGGGGCATGTGCGACATACCTACGGGGATTGTAAATGGGTCTCGAAGAACAAATTTTAATTAATTGGGTCTTTCATAATGTTTACTTTTAGATTTTGGCAGCTTTGTGAATACTTAGTGCTGCTATATTAAAGTAAAACTACTAATTAGTAGTTTTTTGTAAGTATTTTCTTTAAAGATTTACATAATGTTTTTGTGATATATTTATTTAATATTTAATAAATAACTTTCTTTATAAAGTTTCATGTATCATCATCAAAGTACCATGATAAAATATAACTCCGAAAAGAATAGAAGTTAATCTTAAATTATAATTAAAAAATGAAAACAAAAATTTGCAGTGTAATTTAGTTGTATAAAGTTTTCAATTGAAATCAGAAACAATATATGTAACGATGTTAGAAAAACATCGATGTTGACATTGATGTCAACATCCAAGCTGTAACATCGATGTTCGATAAAATTCGAAAGAACAACATCGATGTTAATTTATTATCTATTTTTAGTTCTACCTACCTACCTATCTATCAGCTTCATGTGAAGGAAAACAGATATATTCTTAGAATGATCCGCTAAGCTATTGAAATACAAAAAGATCCTAATTTCAATAGAGAGGACGGTTGGAAACTTTCTACCACCTGGAACCCACTCGTAAAATATTTGAAGTCTTAATTTGAAGTCCCACCATGCTAGAGGACAAGATACGGTCAGCTTGAATGAGCTGACGAATGAGCTGACGCTGACAGTACGCGAGGCAATTAAAACATTGTTGGCGGTAGTTTGATATAATAATTATGTCAACTGACAGACGCTTCAGTCTAACCGTGACTACGGAGTACTGCAAAGTGTCTGAGACGTCGAGTTTCCAAAAATGTATAATGTCAAATATACACGATTAATCCGATTATATAATTTAATTTAAAATGTGTAATAATTGTAAAAATTAAAGATCTTACTTTATAGATTGTGATACGGGATAGCGTTCGAGGGTGGGACAACGGTTCCGCGGTTTTTATAATTTTAAATGTATTTTTTTTAATATTAATTCATATTTAAAAATGTAAGAAATATTTTACTTTTATAATAAAAGAATAATATACTAATAAATAGTGGTCTATTATATGTACATACAACAAATATTAGCAATAGCAAAATTTTGTTAAAAAAGATAAAAAAGATATGTAACTATAAATTCTTTGTACAGAACCAAGGTGAAGCACTACTGAATAGTATAATTTATGAAAGTTATCATTATCTATCCCCACGTACTTTCTATAATGTTGATAGTGTAATGATAAGTTGTAATGATTATGGCTACATATAACATTTTCATTATTTAGTTCCTATCTGATACTGAAATATTTATTCAAAAATCATTAACTATATTAAATGAATAAGCAAATAAATGAAAATTTACAGTAACAAATAAATATTGAACTCCTAACAATTCAACGATATAGCTGTAGTTTTCCACTGACAAATATTAAAATGAGATCGCAGAGTAATGAAATATTGTTCGATAACTATTTAGATATCGAAATTCAAAGAATATTTTTCCCCTTAAATTTTATACAATGTTTATATTTACTTCCTAAGTATAGAATTTATAAAAATTTTATCACTTTCAATAGGCCTATTGTGAATGTTACATCTACTGTATTTGTTTTTGCGATCATTTTTTTCCTACAGTTTCGCTTTTATAGGTTCTTCCATAATGTACCACCGAATGAAATTTCATTTTTTGAGTTCACATTGATATGTGACTCACTTTGCTACTCAGTAGGTTTTTTAATGTGTTTATACTTAAATTTCAATTATGCTAAAGATAATGTGGAATTAGTGTTGAATGTCAAAAGAACCTTCAAACTGATTAACTTCAACAATTATAAATATTTTACTAAATTCAACGTTTATTCATGGTTTGGTATGACTGGAACCTTACTGTATACCATATTATTGCTTACAATATCCTATTTAGTCGCTAAGTCAGATTATTATTTAAGTATAATATATTTATTTATTGCTTATTTTGATATAAGTGTGTTATATACAAGCCGTATTATTTCATTAATTAATTTTCAACTCAAATTGTGGATTTTACAATTTGAGCACTCAGTTAACGTACCTGCTGACAGAACGAAGTTTATCAGTAAGTTATTACTTAAGTTAATTAATTTGAAGAATGTAGGTAATATTCTTTTTTTTAATTTGGTGTCACAGGTTAAAAATTTGCAAAAAATGTTTGTAGGTATCAGTGGTATTATCAGTGCAAAACAAATCGATGAGAAGAAAATATATGATATTTATAGAATAATTCTGAAAAATTATTCAATCTTTAAAAGGATTTCCAAATATTACGTGAGAGCTAAACACAATATTTACCCTTTATATCATTATATTGATACACAGTAATTGATAAGACGGCGAAACATCAGCACAGCTGCCCGTTTGGCCGTACACAATGCAGTGTTTGTATCGACGCTGTTATACGACATCGAAACGTGAATATTACAGAAGAAGAATGAAAGAAAGATGAATGCTGTGGAGATGTGATCTCGTCGTAGGATATGCGGAGTCAGCTTAGCTAATCGAATCCGCAATGAAGAGATACACAGAATGGCAGGTACTAGGCTAGAGGGTGTCACAGTGAGAATGAAGAAGGAGGTCCTTAGCTGGTTTTAGGCACGTCAAACGAATGAATGATGAAATAAATGTTAAAAAGATTTATGACGGATAAGTGAGCGGTAAAAGAGGTAGGGGATGACCTCGGGTGACTTTCGAAAACACAGTATCAAAGATACTGGAGGAAGGGCACCCTATGAAGGGCATGTAAGAAGAGGTATATGTCAATGGACGAGGCGAAAGAGGTATACAGAGACCGTAGCGTTTGGCGCTCCATTCTCTCTACCCCGCTAGGGATATAGCGTGAAGCTAGTTTAGTTTAGTTTTATAATATAAATATACTAATACTAACTTATATTAGTTTTTTATTCAGATATTTTACCATGGAATTATAACTTTTGTATACACTTTAATATATGCGCATATGTGGACCGAGATAGATTATTTCAAAAATCAGCACGTAAGTATTTTATATAATGTACTAAATTATCAGTGATATTAGAAATCAGTTATATTATTTTATCTATATTGTAATGAAACAGTAAAAAAGTGTATGTAGTAGATTTAATATTTTTTTACGAAAAAATCATTAAGAGTAATATAAAAATGGTAAGAGAACATAAATTTATGGTTTCAATTTTTTTATTTGTCTGTCTCTTTATCTCTGTGTCTTTTTGTCTTGCAGTGTATAGAATGTAGATGCTATAAAAATTAATGAACTGCCGTCTTAGCAAAAGTTATAGAGAGTGATGATCTTTTTCCGTTTTCATATAAAAATTGAAGATCTGAAATATCTGACGAATATAATAGTCCAGCTAAACTATAAAAAAAATTAAATGTCGCCTTTACAAAATTATTGTGATAAGCATTTGACACGTTAAAATGTAAGAGCTGGAATATTCGATGAACAACTATTACAGTCTTGCTAAACTATAATAAAGTAATCATGAAATAATGAAATGCCGCCTCAGCGAAACATGTTCAATGTAGCAGTAAAAAATAAAAACCATTGAAAATTTATGCCTTCGTGACATAATAATACAGCGTTTGACTGTAATTGCGATGATTATGAATAATTTATTATTCACTCACAAAACCAAATATATTTAAATTGTTTTTATTTACCCGATTCCGTAAGAGAATACGTGTCGTTGAGTTGGAACTTAACACGTAGTAACTCGAATTTCGATGGAGAACGGGGTGTCTCCAAGGTTCAATCACATCGGGTCGTATATAAAAGTAGCATGGCACGAGCCATAAAGTCCACTCAAATTAAGTTCCGGACAGCCGTTAGTACTTAAATAAAATCTTATAAAATTGTAAATACGTATAATGTTTAATACCTATGATGTTCTTGAATTATAATGAACAGGCGAAAAACATTGTTATTTAAATTACATTAAAACAGTAAAAATATGTGTCTATGCGTAGAACACGTATTTATTTATACTTGAGAGCGAATTTTCTTAAAATCTTAAAATCTTTGTCATAAAAACGAACATGATCAAAAATTTATATGAATCTTTGTCTGCATTATGCACTAACCTGTGGAGCTACTTTGGTTAAATTTCAACACTTAATACGCAGTCTCGAATTCGGGGTAAAAATTGCCGTTCTCCACGTTAAGTTAACATATTATAATCTTAGAATTATTGTGTAAACGCAGTGTTTTTCCTATAAAATATATATTATACTTCTACAATTGTAAAATATAAAAATTTTACATCTACACAAAGGAAACATCGATAACGTTATATGCAATTTGTAGTAATACTTATAATGTTAACGTATAAATAATTTAAAAGATTTCAACGATTCTATCATATATATATTTTTTTCTCCACGCTGTATCCCGCACATAAGCAGGGTAGGCAGATGGAACTCCGATTTTCATTTCCTCATTACCAGAAAGAAGAAATGAAAATCGAATGGAATCGAACCCACGAACTGTCACGTTAACAGTCACACGTTCGTGCCCCTGCGCCACGACTGGCTTCAATATATTTATTATATACTAGCGGACCCGTACGCGGCTTTGCTCGCTTGAATTATACGAATGCTTATTAGATATATTTATGAAATTGTTTTTGAAAATATCTAATTAATTTAAATGAAAAAAAATATAAGTAAACGTAATCATATTTAAATATTAATAAAAAAACTAAACAAAACCAGCTACATTATTAATATCATCAAAGTAAAATAAATATTTATTATAAAAAAATTACAATTAAATGTATTGTGCTATGTTTTTGCAAGTGTATGTATGTGGTTATTTACATAATACTCGAATATAATATATAAAAAAAAAATGTCTCTGTCTGTCTTTCTATTTCCCCGAGCTAATGTCCAGAATAACTGAACTGATTTTTATTAGACTTTCAGTGATTGATTTTACTGATTTACCCGGGAAAAATCTTTTTACACGTTTTCGTTGCGCGCGTACATAGATACTATATGAAATAACTAAATTAACTACCTTTCTACATTAAATATGATAAGTTTCTACATTAAATATCTTTATATAATTTATTAAGTGTATAACAACGGTATAGATAACCATCCAACCGAGATGAAATAACCAACAATTCTTTCCTTAAATAATAAATACTTAAATAATATTATGCCGATGCCGCGCAGGGCCGCNGGTTACTTTTGCTCAACCTTCAGAGATAAACATGGTATATGTATCGCGGACTTTTTTAAACATTAAAGAACAATATTTTTGTAAAACATTGCAAACCGTTGCTTAGCAACGGTCGGTTGTTATTAACATGGCAGAATAAATTGCCTGTCAAACTAAAAAATATTTTAATATATTAATATATATCGACAATATTACAAATATGAGAAAAAAAGTAACCTATGTTCATCCGAAGACCCTCATCTCGATATGAGTATTTTATCACAATTGAATTAGCGGTTTGGCCCTGATTGCGTAAAAGACAGACAGACAGACAGACAGACAGACAGACAGACAGACAGAGTTACTTTCGAATTTATAATATAGGTATGGATACATACTCAATATAAAAGCTTTTAATATTCATTAAAAGTACAAATGATATGTCCTCAATATATAATAACTATAATAAGTAACTTTGAGGGCAGTCGTGGCGCAGGAGCACAAAGTGTGACTGTAAAACCAACTGGTTGTGGATTCGATCCCCACTCGAAGAGATGAAATATTTGCTTAAATATATATTAATTATTCCATTTCTTCGCTCTGGTGTCGCGGTGTTGAGTTCTGTCACTCAACACGCAATGCCTCCAGAATTCGGCAGAAAGTCGGAGTCGGGGAACGGAGAGTCTTAACTCTAGGTTCCCTCCGCCTACCCTACAGTATGCGGGATACAGCGTGAAGCTGAACTTAATAAAAGTTTAGTGTTAACAATTAACTAGGTTTAAAATAATTTCAGAGAGGGGTCGTCGTTAAAATTATAATATTAGTGGATATAGTAAAGAATGTACTAATACAAGGACTAATTAGTATCTCTTGTCAAATGTTTTATTCGTCGATTAATAAAGTTAATCATATTTCTATTAATGTACTAAATTCTAAGAAACGTTCAGGTATTGTATATTATTTAATAATAATATGTTAGTCTTTAAACTTAGATACAACTTTTAAGTTGTTTAGTAATAATAGTGATAGTTTTTACATTTAATAATAATAATAAAATAACCAAAATTCAATAGTCGAGGCCAGTCGTGACACAGGCACAAGCGTGCGACTGTAAACGCGATAAGTTGTGGGTTCGATTCCTCCTCGAGGAAATGAAATATTTAATATTTTGCTATGTGCGGGATAAAGCGTGAAGAAATGCTTAAGACAATAAATGACACTATATTGGCTCAGTTGACCGAAAAAGATGACAGTGGACTCAAATTTACTAAAAGAAATATTCATATTTTACTAATTTATATTAGTAAAATATGAATATACTAATCCTACTTAAAATTATAAATGTAAAAATTTGGGAGAATGAATATTTAGTCCACTTTGGATGAAACATTACAGAGTTAAAGCTTATATATCAAAATAACAAAAATGTTGTATAATTTACTTATATAAATTGTGTCTCTCTTATACTAGAAGACACTCTTTCGCAATTGAATATTCTTAAGATCAGACAGTATTCCATATTAAAAAATCTATAATTTATTATATAAATTATTATATGTACCCAAAAACTATATTTATAGTTTTTGGGTACATATAATAATTTATGTAAGATTGTAAATAAATAGCCCATATTTCTTTATTTTTTTAGATATATTACGAATATGCAAGAACATACTACGATTAAACAAAGTAACATTTTCGAAGATGCAAGCATGTCGTTTATACACCATTGACTCAAAATTGCCATTTGAAATAGTAAAATCAATCGCTAACTTCGCTGTGGTGATAATACAATTCGCTCTGCTAAGATTAAAGAAATAAAATTGTATTGTTTTACGTTTTTAAAGTATTAATCGACACAAAAAAAACTAACAAAATAATCGGAATCATAAAACGTGTTATAATTTTAACACTAACCACTTCGCAATTGTCAGGTTGTTATAGAGAACACACGAAGTAGCTAATAGAATCTGTGAGAATTAAAGTTAATATAGAGTTTAAAAATTTAATTATAAATAATTAAATTAGTAATTTAAGGTTACAGAAGTAAAACAAGTTATAAAATTTATATATTTATTATATTTATCAGTATATATATATCGGTAACTCTACACAAAATTATAAGAAAAGAAGTTTATGATATCAATACCATCTTATTATCTTAACAAATTTATATAGATTTATATATTATACAAGTATTTATAATATTATTTATTAACATTAATTAACAACTTATTTATTTAACCAGCAAATAGGAACATACAATAACCTAATACTAAAAAAGTTACATTTGGTAACTTTTAAATATTTTTGTACTTAGCTTTATAATGTCCGGTCTCGGAGCTGACTACAAGTGAAGAGTTACCTTACTTAAACACCACTATTTATATTGACTAAATCATAGACAAATATCAACTGTCAACATGGCCGTTAGTTAAATGTTCTACATTTATAATATAATAATAATATTTTATTTATAATTTATAATTTTCTTCATTTATGGAAATAATTATATACATATGTATTTCTTACTATTTAATAACTTTTAACCATAGACAGTTACATTAAATAGTTACATTAATCATACACATACGTATCTCAGACACCTCGAGTTCAGTATATCCCCAACTATTCGTGTACGCGTCAAGACTATTGGCGTCAGATGGAGCTTTCGTCGTACCAAGAAGGTACTGAGATGTATTGTTTCACATGTATTTACATCTGTTTCGTGCCATGCGCTATACGAGTTGTTTTAATTGAGGGTGTAAGAGATATGAATTTTTATGAACAAGTAATCGTAAATATAGTTTATGAATATAAGGTAAAAATAGTCATCATTTTATAATAATTAATTATAGTGTTTTCATCATATTAGTATAATTTGAATATTAATCAAATATTTTATGTCCACAATTATTTCTATAGTAAATAACATATTTTTATATACATTTCTTATTATTTAATAACAATTAAAATAATCATAATTCTATAGTAATCTATTAAATGTATGATAAGATATCTACAGTTATACTGAGTGCAGTCCTGGTGCAGTGGCACAAAGTGTGACTGTAAAATCACCTGGTTGTGAGATCGATCCCCACTCGAGGAATTTAAATATTTATTTAAATTTATGCTTCCTTATCATCGCTCTGGTGTTAAAGCAAAGGGCGGTGCTGAATTCTAACACTCAACATGCAATGCCTCGAAAATTCGGTTAAAAGTGGAGAACGGAGTGTCTTAACACTGTGTTCCCTCTACCTCTATCCTGCCAATTGCGGGACATGCGTAAAGCTTTGGAATTAGAAGGTCTCATTAAGATAATGTGGCTTCGCTATCTTTCATGACTTGACTGACTTTTATTTGAGAAAAGAAGAAAAACGCTGCAATTCCCTGGGGGACTTTCTTATTTTTTTTAAGAGATACATATACTTCCATTTCTACGCTCTAGTGTATGCGTGTGTGGGATCAGATAAATTAATTTTGATGGATATTATGTCAATAATAGTAGATTTTAAAAAAAATATTAAATTTCGTTAGTGTTATACTACATTATCTTATACATTAGATTTTATTCATATCTGAAAACTCCCGATTTTGTCGCTGACTGACTGATGATCAACAAAATTCAAAAGATACTTTGATTTAAGATACCTGAAATTTGTTTTGTAAGCTAACGTTACTAAACAAACTTACTTTTACCAGTTAGTTTGGATCTATGTTAATAAATATATGTTGTTATTTGTATATATTTTTGTAAAAAACTCGGAAAAAATAAAAATTGAAAATACGACTAAAACAACTGACAATACAAGAGGAGACCACAATATTTTCTTTTTTATAACAAAACTAGCGGATCCGGACGCGGCTTCGCCCGCTTCAACTGTACAAATGCTTATTAAATATATTTATGAAATTGTTTTCAGTTTTTAATAGGATTGGTAAAACAATATAAGCCTAAATGATCATAATAATCCGAAAAAGAATAATAAGTAGAGAAAATTCTTATTATTAGAAAAAATATCTAACTAATTAAAATTAGCAAAAATAATAAGTAAACGTAACCAAAGTAAAATATTAATATAAAAAAAACTAAACAAAACCAGCTACATTATCAATATTATCAAAGTAAAATAAATATTTAAAAGTATTAAAATTAAATGTGTTGTGCTATGTTTTTGCAAATACAATAAAAAATAATTTTATATTTTTTGTCTCTGTCTGTCTGTCTTTCTATTTCCCCGAGCTAATGTCCAGAACAACTGAACTATTTCATCATATTTTATTTATTATATTATTGGACTTTCAGTGATCAATTTTACTGATTTACCCGGGAAAAATCCTTTTACACGTTTTCCTTGCGCGCGTACATAGATACTATATGAAATAACTAAACTCCTTTCTACATTAAATTCGATAATTTTTGCGAGCAATCTCAAATAAAATCCCAAAAAATTAAAACGACGATTTATTAAGTGTATAACAACGTTATAGATAACATAACTGAAATAACCGACTATTCTTTCCTGTATACTTAAATAATATTATGCCAATGCCGCGCAGGGCTGAAACTTACACCACACCAATAAATTAATGAAAATCTCACTAATCTACTATTCGAATAAGCGAAAAACCAAAGATAAATATAAATTAAAAATAAACAGAAAATAACCACATAAAAATTAATAGTTGATAGAAAATGTATAAAAATTTACAAAATCGTCAACGTCGTGTGCCCGTTCGGGTCGGTCATACCGTGCGGTTCGTAGGCTAACTCATTTTGACTCAGTGATATCTCCTTCAGTATTTATTAGAATGATGTACAGTAAAATATAATTTTATTAGAAAAAATATCTAACTAATTAAAATAGGTATATAGGTAAAATGCTAAAGGTGACTATTGTATTTATTTTGATAAGGATTTAATACAAAATTATTGAAAATACATTAACAATAATACAAAAAAATAATTAAATATAAAAATAATTAAAATGGTTACTGTGGCTCAACCTTTAGAGATAAATACATCATCGCGGACTTTTTATTAGATTTTTTAAAAATATGAATATTTTTGTAAAACATAGTTTTTATATGTCTCATAAAGTTGAGTCAGCGCACGCCATGTAAGCGTTCAGGAAGCTCATTTTGAGCGACCTTTACTTAAAACGACATGATTCCATGTTGCCTAGCAACGGTTGCTTAGCGACGGTTGTTATTAATATGGCGGAATAAATTACATGTCAAATTGAAACGTATTTTATTACAATTGAATTAGCGGTTTGGCCCTGATTGCGTAAAAGACAGACAGACAGAGTTACTTTCGAATTCATAATATAGGTATGGATAAAATCCAAACACATACCAAAGTTTTCATTTCTGTTAAGTACAATAAGTTGCCCTTAACCTGGCTAACTTTAATAGATTATATATTAAAAAATATATAGATTTTTTTCCTCACAAGTGTGATAAAAAAAAACTTTAAATTCTTAGGGAACTTTTAGTTTCTCAGTCAGTAGAGACAGATGGTTTTCTTAATCGTCAACACTTTGGAGATCATCTTGATGAATATTTTCTTCTAATAAATGCTCTTAGTCAAAATTTTATTTTTTTGTAAATACTAGTTATTACTACTAATCCAAAAAACAATCCTCATAATGCATACTAAATCTCTATTTTCCATGCGTAATTCAATTACCTATTTTATAACGTTAAAATCTCTGTATATAAAAAAAGGATAGAAAAGTCAATTCTGTACATGAAAGATATAAAAAAAATAAAAATTAGGTTGGTTAATATGTCGATTATAGAGCCTAAAAAATCACTCAGCAGAATTCTTGTCTGTCTGTCTGTTTGTCTATGTGCCTGTCTGTCTCTCTGTTTGTTTGTTCGCTAATCACTCAAAAACTACTAAGTAGAAATTAACGAATTTTCGCATGGTATTAGCCTAGGGTCTTAAGATACATTTTTTTTGGGTTTCATCTCGAATTTCATGATAGTTTTCTTAAAACAAAATAAAAACTGAAAAATGTAAATTACTTAAAATACTAATAACTGCTGTATGCAATTAAATTAATTTTGGCATGGTAATAGATCAATGCCTAATGCAATTTATAGGGTAGTTTTTATTAAGGAGTATAAAGAAATTTTAGTAGAAAAATAACATAATTATATTTTTTAATAAAAAAAATCGACTTCTTCAATTTTAACCTGATCTCATACTCTGAACTTAACCAAACTTTCACCAAACTACCCTTTATGTGTACTCTTTCTAATAATAAAAGAATCATTAAAATCGGTTGAGTTGACGTTGAGTTATTCGTCCATTTGTCGCCCACATACTTAGTGTAAATTGGAGACTTATGTGATTTTCTTATAGATACCATTGTCCGGAATGAACTAAATTAAAATACGGCTATACGGGACGCACTAGCTTTCAAATATAAAAAGAATAATCCAAATCGGTTCACTCAGTCAAAAGTTCTGAGATAACAAGGATAAAAAATACAGTCGAATTGATAAGCTCCTCCTTTTAGAAGTTGGTTAATAGAAATCTGACATAACCATACTTCGATTATTTTATTTGAACACAATTTAAAAGAAGAAAGTAAATTAAGGCCATTCGTCGCACAGGGGTACAAAGTATAACTGTAAACTGGGTGTTCGATTCCCGCTTGAGGAAATGAAATATTTATTTAAATTTATATTTCCATTTCATCGCTCTGGTATTGAGGCAAAGTGCGGCGTTAAGTTTCGCTACTCAGCACCCAATGCCTACAGAATTCCGCGGAAAGTAGGGAACGGAGTGTCCCTTCCCTCTGAACACTGAACACTCTCTCTTCCATCTGCCTACCATGCTGCGTGCGGGATACAGCGTGAAGCTGAAAAAAAAGTACAATTAATAGTTTTTTAGTCTACCATAGTTATGATTTTAAACGTCAACGTTGGTGACATTAACAAAAATAATAAAGTAGGTATATTTTTCGGGACTAGCTCAAATGGCGATGTCTACAATAAAAAGTATATGTATCTGGAAAGTAAATTCTGATTGTTAGTTCATAGTTTAGAAAAGTTTATATTGTGTTTAGATGATGTGGCAATGTCAATATATTTTAATTATTGGCACGTAGGTACGTTACATTCATTTATAATACAGTAGATATATTTCTCAAATGAACTTTCTCAAGACTTTATTTATAAAAATAATTTATTAACTAAAAATAATTTTGAAAAAATAATTTATTAACTATAAGAATGTTGGTAGTTTTTCAAAACGTATAAGAATTAAAAATTGCCTAAAATATGTTTGTAATAAGTGTTGTACAACTGTTGGTATTTATTAACCAGAAAATCACTACAAATATTAAATATACAGAGTGTTTTTGTCATCACCACTTTACATGAAACCACAGTTTTAACTACTCTATAAAAGCCTAATACAGTAATAAAAAAACTCAAAAATGAAAAAGTTAGTTTTTCAAAATAAATAAATAATAAAATTATCGATATATTATAAAATAAAATGCAATTTGTCAAGAACGACGCACGCAGACATACCTATTAAAGGGAAATCCCCGCAACATTCCGAAATCAAGTCGTAGGCGGCATTGGCGGTAAAGTTTAAAGTTCTAAAGGTTTTAGCAGTATTTTTGTAGTAGTGTGTGTTTACGTTATTGGTATCTATGCGTAACTGCGTCACGCGGAATACAGGTATGGATAAACATCGTGAAATGAAAAAAAATCCTACGTCTGAACTGTTGAGGTATCTTGATTAACTTCTTTAGGTATGGGCTTAAAATATTTTACCCTGTATGCTGTTCTAGTAAAAGGAGCGCTGACGCTTCCACCTTGTATAAATATTGAAGGCCGTCGCGGCGCAGGAGCACGAAGTTGTGATTGTAACGCGACGTTGTGAGTGAGTTGCGATCGCCACGTGGAGGATTGAATTATAATTTAATAATATTTTCATTTTGCACATCAGTTACATATCATACGCAGTATCTTAACACTAAGTTCCCTCTGCCTACCCTGCTAAAGGCAGGATACAGCGTGGATCTGGTTTTAACTTTTTGTCAACCGATTAAAATAAAACTACTACTAAATATTTAAGGGAAGTTTGCCAAAATACAAAATTGCATTTAAATCGGTTAAGCCGTTTCTGAGATTATCGTGAACAAACGCACAGACGAACAGACAAACTGACCAAGTTCATTGTTAAATGTAATATCTTCCATGTTCAGACACCGATGAGTTAAGATTTTATTTTAAGTATCGATAAGTTGTGTTTTTGTTTCAAACATTCAACTGAAGGTTCTTATGGGAGCCAGGGAGGTATGAAAACATGATCTAAAGTTTTAATAATTTTCTCATTAAAAATGTTAAGTGCGGTGCAAACATACATTATAGGTATATTAAAACATGAACATAATTCAGTATGTTAATAAAATAATTCTGTGTTTTAAGCGGGTGAAGCCGTGAGCGGGTCGCTAGTATAATAATAAACTTGTTTTAGATTTACTAAACTGGCCAGAGGTCAGTCGTGGCGTAGGGGCACAGATTGTGCCTGTAAACGCGACTGGTTGTGGATTCGTTTCGAAAGCTATATCTTCTTTTACACGATTTTGCTAAAGACAGGATAAATTTAAATTTGGAAAAGCGTCAAGTTTATTCACCGCATAATCAAAATCTATAGGGAATTTCCTATTGACCGATAATTATGAAAATTGGCAAGAAATCAGAAGTTATAGTAGAAATAAAAGAAAAATCCGAAAAATGAAAGTTTATTAAAGAAAAGAACTATTAAGAAAATATTTATGGCCTATTTCACATAAAATAATAACTTAAATAGATAAATTTTACTTCTCATTGATCTACAATCCTGAAATTGATAAAGAACTGTCGGTGGGTGAGTCCAACTTCCATTTGACTGATTTTGTGATTTCTTTTGAAATATTTACTTTAGTTTCATTAAGAAGTTTTGAAAACTATATGTTCATTTCTGCTTGGCTCATTTAAGAGTTGAAAATAATAATCATAACAATCGATAAAATAATCGATCGATTAAGTAATTTATTAAATTACTTATTCAAAAGAATAACTTATTCAGAAAAATAAATATAGGAAAAAATACTGACTTTTAAGTTTCGCCCGCAAGAATTATTTGATCTGAATAACATAAGCGCAGCACCATAGTGTTTATTCTTGTAATCTTATTTCTAAGCATCGCTTGTATCTTACGAGCATTATTTTGACGAAAGACTACAAAAAACCCTACAAATATTGTATAAAATTATTGTCCCAACTGCAGATGGTTCCTGTCTTGCTTGAGATTAGTTGAGATCCCTATTAGAGATTGTTGAAATCTCCATTGACACTTTCTAACATTGCAGGTCTCTTTTTTTATTTGGGTCTCCTCATTGAAGGCAAAAAGACACGAATGGGTAAACAATATTTGGTAACTGAATGAATCCAAATAATCTGAATTGCGAATAATATAGTGTTTTTAATATACATTGGTAATTAAGATTGAAAAAATGCTTGTAATTTTTATTGTCCACCTGAGACCAGTCTTCATATTGTAATAGCCAATTTCATCATACTCGAATTGTAAATAAGTATTCATTATTTTGAACCTATGACACACAAAACCATTTTATTGTAATTAAATCGATATTCAGTTGAAGTAACACAACGTTAAAGTACATATGACAATTTTATAACATTGATCAGTACCTCTAGATATATAAATAAAAAAATAAAATTACTATAATTTTTATCACAAAAAATATGTACATAGTAAATAACAATGAGTCCTTATATGATAACTTATTGGCAAAGGAAATCCAAGCTCTAATCTTACCATTCTATATAATTTACCACTTACTTTTACAACCAAAATATCAGATTCATAAAAATTTTGTGATTTTTAACACTTTTAGAGCAGATCTTCTTTCAGTACTTAGTGTTTTGATACCTATCGCATGGCATATTGTCCGTTATATAAAATTATTTCCAATTGTAAGAAATACCTCTTATATTCTTATTCTACTGACCTGGGACCTTTTCTTTAATTCTTTTGGTTTTCTTATTACTTACTATTTGAACTTTATTAACAAAAGGAGTAATGTAAAATTGGTGTTAAACTTTCAAAGGGTATTTAAGATGTTCAGAATTAAAAAGTTTAAACATTATAAATCATGCGCAATAATTTCTTGGATAGCAATATCTTCTCTTGTACTTTATCACGCGTGTTTGCAAATTTATTATATATTTTATTGCAAAAGGCGTTTTTTTGAGGCTATGTCGAGTTTTTGTCTACTCCACTTCAATGTAAATATAGTTTATTCAATTAGAGCCATCAATATAATAACGGTACAGCTTAGTTTATGGATAGCTGAACTTAAAAGCTTAACTTCCTTGACAAAATCTCCGTTTACAATTGATCAAATATTTTCAAAATACTTTAATAATAAAGTAAAAGTATTGTCAAGTAAGTCGTTTATATTTTTATACATTTGATAAATAGCTTGAAGACTAAAAAAAATCTACAGTTTCTTGACATTTCATAATATTATTTTGTTACAAAAAGAAAACCGAATTGAAAATGTGTCGGAACGAGAATGGAAACGGTTATATAATATTTATATAAAAATCATGAAAAGTTATGCAATTTACAAGAAAATATTTCAAATTATGGTATGTTTATATTGTACATAATTAAGTATTTTTTAATATTTTTTATATTTCATAAGTCTACGTTAGTTTATATAAGATCAAACGGATAGATGGATAAATTAATAGGATGAATTCAATGTGTGCTTATAAATATATCTGTGACTACGTTACCTATGTTTAGATCATCCTCTTAACGAATTTTCTTACAGATTGTATATCACGTTGTGGGAACTTTTTTTTGTTCAATTAGCTATGTACAACTTTGGATGGAATTTGATAGTATTGACAAAAATAACCACTATGGATACGTAAGTACATTAAAATATTCAAGTCAAAGACATTTGACATAAATAAGCCCTACGACTACGCTTTTCATACAGGTCAGATAGCGGAAACTTGGCTTGAGATCCTCTGTATCCCATCTCCCGCCTAGAGGCTTAATGGGTTAGTATTAGCAGAAAGATATGATAAAATATGCTTGCGTTTGATAAGATTCAGTCTGATGTTGGTGCAATTTACGATGATGTGCGCTTGCCTTGCCTTGTATGTTTGTAGGAAATACAGACGCCGGCAATGAGTACCATTCTCTCGCAAATAATATAGACTCACAGCGCATCGTCCGTATGTTAGGAATTTCCATCTATATGTTTTGTATTTCTAGAGGCTTTATGGTAAAAAGAGACAGCGGGAATTCGGTTTTGTACGCCTAGGTTTTTGTGGCGTTAAGTTGACCAGGTTTGCAATCCCTCAATCCCTCAAAGAGAGACTGCCTTGGGGGTCAAATTTAGGCGCTCAATCAGATTTTCCTTATGCGATTGTATTTCGTTTTACGTATTCAAAAATACCAGGCTTGCACAAAAAACTTATATGTAGCAGGAAAAGTGTTGCAGAGAGCACTAACTCTTGGGGAACACCGGCATCTATAATACATCCATTGTATATGACGAGCAGCCATCTACGACTACTTGTATATTGTATAGATACCTTGTAAAGTCCGATTACCAACTGCATAATGTCGGGAAAGCCATATATTGACAACTTACCAATAAGGCTATCATGCCAAACCCTATCTTTGAGATGTAGAGGGAAATGATAATTGCCACGCTGTGCCTCTCAATAGCTTCACTCCAGATATGTGTCACATACGCTAGAATATTTCCAGTAGACCGGTTCTACTGAAAGCTATATTGGATATCACTGTGGAAGTTATTTGTTTCTAGATATACCAAGAGTAAGTTATTTGTTTCTAGATATACCAAGAGTTTAGTATTCAGAATACGTTCTATAATCTTGCAGATTATTGATGTGACTGAGATTGAACTGTTATTGATTTACTGTAGTCAGCAGCGTCATCGCGACTGCCATTTTTAGGCACTGTTTGCACGATGACAATTTTTCAGGGTTACTTGATTAATCGCAAGGGAAAGTCGAATATATCATGTTAATACTGGAAGTAACTCAGCCTCAACACATTGGCTGAGATACACGTGGCGCAGCTTTGGTTAATATTTAGATCAGATTATAGCATCACAATTTGATGATTTAAAGTTTGCTTTTTCTTCAGCAGTATGAGCTAGTGACCCATCAGGTTTCATTAGTGAAGGAAGTATAGAGCGAGCAAAGTTCCTTCAAATCGATTTGTTTAGAGATCAAAACGTTTTACTACCTGCCGGGTACAGACTTTACCACACAGTGATTAGATCCACCCAATGAGGGTGAAATGGACGCTGAGTCTGGTTCAGTTATCAGTAGAAAATCCAAATAATCAGGCGTATTCAACTCTACATCAGGTTCTTGTAAAGCACTTTTGACCAGATGGATGAGATTTAATATTAAGGCAAGCTCTATTCCAGCGTGGTTAGAATTTTGGTATGGAAATAACCATTATCCGTGATGGCCATTGAAATCCTAAATACTAAATGGGCTGTTGAGTACTATTGTTGAGTAGAATCCTCAATTTTACCCAGGTTCGCCTAGTTAGCAATTGTAGTTATCTCCTGGTCTTCACTATATGAACGCTATATGCACACATGGATAGATCATAAGCGCCTTCGTAAGGAACAGTAAGTTAGGTTTGTCAGTCTCAAGATGGTAGTGGACTGGTATCAAATTCGAGTGCCATCCGAATATTTTTTTTTGAATTTGCTGTTTCTTATATTATTTGGAGTATATTGGTAAGGGAGGTCAGCAGTAGAATAAGTCATTATATAATGTTCATCCCGAGAAACATGTAAAAAAATAAGTAATAGTAGGGTGATCTGGACGTCGGGGCCCTCCGAAAAATGTTCATCAGGCATGCTCACACGGTAACCGAGGGGCTCGAACGCGCATCCCCGAGATTTTTCGCTAGTTGATGGGGCAGCCTTTACAAGTAGCCAGCTTCCTGGTCGGTCAGCGTTGAATCGTGCCTGCCGCTACCCTCTATAGTCAGCTACTAAAGTAGCGATTTGTGTGTGAAATTTATTTCGTCTACATAAAACGCATCGTCGTTTCACGACCGATTTTCTCCAGGTGGTAGAATGTTGCCTGATTCGCTAGTGCGAATCGGGCAAAATTCTAATCCCACACGTGATCTCTGGATAGGTCCAGAGATCACGCGCAGGGATTCCAATTTTTCGATTGTTCTTCTACGGACGCAGGCCCAATCAATTTTCTTGGTCCTTCAGGCAGTTTTGTTTTGTGTTTATGCCCTTATTTGTAAAAAAAAAGAAAGTAAGAGAATCCAATTTTTTTGGTATTAAACTTAAAAATCAATATAATTTCATTTCAGACTCCTAAATGGAATACATCAAAAATTACAATATGTTTGTGGATAGTAAAAGAATTATTTCTCAACTGTGTTATTTGTTTCGCATGTCAAAGATTTTATAGAACTGCTGAAAAAGTTGAAGTTGAATGTATTAAAGTATTAAATTGCACCAGTGTGTTAGGTAAGTATATAATATTACTAAATGTATACTGTCCTTTGGTGTCTTGTCACGATAAACATGCGCCTTAATAAGTAATATGCATAAAATAGTTATGTAATTTTTTTCTTATCTTTATCACCGCCATATTCCTAAACAAATATATATTTTAAACTTATTTATTATTTAAACCCATATAATATCATTGAAATGGTAAAAACGAAGAGAAATTCAAACGGAGGGACTAGAGATGCTAAAAATATAAATAAGTTGTAACAAACGAATTAAATAAGAATTTCGACGTAGGTTGATGAGGATGCCTATGGCTTAGCGGTCAGAGCTCTTGGACGATTTCCAAGAGCCGCGGGCTTAAATCCGTTCAACGTTTTCTGAAAAGTATTTCTCTTTCCTGAGTATATATGTGTATATATATATATATATATATATATATATATATATATATATATATATATATATATACATATAAATAAAATCTAAAGCGCGCGTGAAACTATCATATATTAACTCTAGATACGCAACGCCCAACGATTTTATTATTTGTCTGATCAATACCCCAGATTGATGAGAAGATTGGTGCGATTATTTTTTAGATTTTAGTACATTACCTACATTTTTTTTATTGTAATAAAACCGTTTACCATAAAAATATTTTTTTAATTTATTTAAATATATTGTATTCATTTTCACAAGTTAAGCCCTTTCATTTGTTACCCATACTGGGTTGGAAATGTGTACGCTGTTATTTTGTTGCGGCGGTCATATTAGATTAACGAAAAAACTAAATTTATGTGATTATGTCATCTCTATATATAATAAAACAGTAAAAATATTTTGTCTGTACATTTAGTAATTTTGACTGAAATGGATATAGGAACACTTAAAAAGAATAATAGAAAACATTTTTTTTTTAAATTTCTTGTCTGTCTGACTGTGTGGTCACGTTTTTCTCTGAAAGTACTGAACCGATTTACTTAAAAGTTTAACTAATTGCTTTGTTTGAACTCTACTTAACATTTAAAGTTTTTTGTTCCATCAAAATCAGTTTATTAAAAAAAAATTAGCATTTGAATGAACTCAAGGCATTAGTTTGCCTGCGAATGTTATAAAGCAATCGCGCTGGTAAGATTCTTGGTTAAAGAATGACATTCGAAACGTCTTGGTTATATGACTGTTGATAGAAATATATATTTTTAAAGCACTATTGTTCAGAGTATAAACAATAAAATAAACAAAATTGAATTGCTAGTGAAGGTTACCTTCGTAAATAATAACAGTTAAGTTTAAATCGCAATTAATTCAACACATAGATTAAGTAAATACATAGATTCTTCAGTTCGTTCGTTCGTTTGAAATATATCTATATAAAAATGCCTAAAAACAATCTTTCTAAGTGTATTCTGTAATAACTACATATTTACCAATTGCACATTTAGCCAATAATATATGTAACTAATTTAAAAACTACAGGAGTTAATATGCAATCATTACAGTTATTTTACAAAGAATATTATGAATCCTTTAAATCAATACTTTAACATTTAAGGCTGTTTCTGAAAGAATAAATTAAATTATTCACTGACATCAGCAAATTTAGCAGAGTTTTACAATTACGATGAGACGTACATTATATAGGTAAAAAGAACGTAATGTTACAAAAATATATACGTATTAGAAATAATTAGCTTTATGTATTTTTATACTTTTACTTCATGTATATTTTTATAAATATCAAATATCAACGTTGGTCGTGTTTTTTAATATAAAACAATCAAAAGTCCTTATAGAAATTACGATAATGTATAATAGTAAAAAAATCATATTAGAAGTCAGTTCTGTTTATTAGATAAATAATCATGTATCTTAAACGGGCGAAGGCGCGGGCGGGCCGCTAGTGGGTAATAAAGATACAAGCCAATTTTCGAATCAAACACTCGGATGTGGGTGAAAGTTAGCTTGCAAGTTTTGATTACAAACAATAAATCATCGGGACAGTTGAAACTAAATAAAAGCTTAGAAAATAAATATTTTAGAAAATAGATTTATCACAGTTTTAAAATACGCCGTCAGCACCCGATGTTGAGGCGCGTACTTTACTACTTGTTATACCTAATTACCTACTAACTATACTAATATTACGAAATGCGTTAATCTCAGAAGCTACTGACTTGGATTGACAAAAATCTTTCCAATCCTCCATTTATCGAGGATGGCTATTATAAGCTATATTACTTTACGTTAGTTTCGATGTAAGCCGCTGCACCTGCGATCAAAGTTACCGCCATTTTATAATTTGTTAAACAACTCTTATTTATATCCATTGGACTAAATGGATGGAGTCGCAGGTAAAGGCATGTTAAAAATATACTTAAAAAATAATGGAACTAAGAATCTCAGTAACCATAAGAAATTTGAAAAATTCTTTAAAATCATGAATAAAATAGAAACTAGAATAAATGATATTAAAATGTAAATAAAATAAAAATGATATCTTGATATTTCTTGCCTTGGCAAATATTACACAAACTTAGGAACAGAGAACGCGTGTGAACAAGCTGAACAATCGGAACAAGATTGTTGTGGAGTTTGCTATGACTCATTCCAGTTCCAGAACAGTCGTCTAGCGTGTGTCCTGGAACGATGTTCCGATGTGACCGGCACTATTTGGCACTGGGTTTTCTATACCTGCACTTTGATAGTTTACTTAATTTATCGGAATTTGTGTTACTATTATCTATTAATTATTCTTTTTCAGCTGCAAGGAAAACCTGCAAGAATGTCATTAGATTTAATAATGTTGCATTTCAAAAGATACAAACATGCTGTTTTTACGAAGTGGATGCTTTTTTACCAATAACTATGATAAGATCTGCATTATCTTACGCTGTGGTGGTAATACAATTTGCTCTTGTTAAAAAATAATTAAATAATGAGTTTTGTGGATATAATAAAACACACATTTAACAATAAATTGAAATTAAAATATAATTTTTGTTTAAACAAAAATAGAGAACTTTCTACGTTAAAATATAGTTTTTTTTTTCAGCTTCACGCTGTATCCCGCACACAGGAGGGGAGGCAGAGGGAACCTAGTGCTAAAACACTCCGTTCCCTACTTTCTGCCGAATTCTGGAGGCATTGCGTGTTGAGTTGCAGAACTCAACGCCGCGCTTAGCCTCGACACTAGAGCGAAGAAATGGAAATATAAATTTAAGTAAATATTTCATCTCCTCGAGTGGGGATCGAACCCACAACCAGTCGGTTTTATAGTCACACTTCATGCCGCTGCGCCACGACTGGCCTCTAAAATATAGTTGTAACTTCTAATAAAGTTCATATGCTTATATACATAATACTGCTTAATCATCTTTATCTTTATTTTTAACTGATTTATGTAAAGGGAGGAGGTTATCAATTCAACTGTATTTTTTTTGTTTGTTATCTCAGAACTTTTGATTGGATGAACCGATTTTGATTTCTTTTTTTATTTGAAAGCTGGTGCTTCCTGCGTGGTCCCAGTAATTTGGTCCATTTCTGACCATGTTATCCGCGAGAAAATTACATAAGTATTAAATTTGTGTTAAGTATGTGCTCGACAAATGGATGATTCTATTTTAATCGGTAAGGATATATTTCAAGGGTAGTTTCATGAGTTTGGGTGGGTTCTGATTATGGGATCCGGTTGAAATTCATTATATTTGTTAAAAATTTTACAATTATGTTTTTATGCTTTTACATAAGGTCAAATTAGTATAGATGTGCCAAAGGGATAGGTGCCCCACTTTCTAAAAATCCTACTTAGAAAAATTAAAATAGGAAATACGTTTTGTAAATACGTTCTACATATAGGGTACATATAGAACGTATTTACAAAACGTACGTAACGCACACTTTTGAAAAATTATCCGTATACACATGGTGAATTATTTTCGAGTCAATTTTTTTTATCAGCTTCACGCTGTATCCCGCACCCAGCAGGGTAGGCAGAGGGAACCTGGTGTTAAGACACTCGTGAAGCTGATTTAAATATTCATTGCTTTGTAATATAATATATAAATACCAATGACGTATAATACATTTTTTTTTTTTTTTTTTTTAGGAGATTTTATTATATTTATTTTTCTTAAAATTTAGAAGGGCACCTATCCCAAGCTAAAAGGAAAGTCGCGCGTTCTGCCATTCTATATAGAAAGAGTCAGTCAATCAGTCAGCTTGGAGAATCCTTTTCTGAGTCTTCAAACTCAGGCCGCACGTCGAATTCTAGGGAGGGCATAGTTCCGCGCTATGGATTATGGACATTATGAACTATCTGGCTCCGTGTTGAATCGGATGATTGTGTCCGAATCTACGCATGCTTGTACAGATCCCACAGTGATAATGCAGAAACAGATCGGATCATGGAGCATATGCAATTGGCTATCGACGACATACTCACACATTGAAGGTTAGGGAGAGGGCCTGGTAGTTAGTTTGGACATTGCGAATGCCTTCGACTGAGTATGGCATTTGGCGCTCGCAAAACTTCCATCCTACGGGCTTCCCTAGAATTTATGCAATTAATGCAGCTCATCTGGTGCTGGTCGTGGGCGGCAGTGACCATTTACTATCAGGTGACTCAAAGGCTCGTTTGCTTTATCTTTTCTATAAAAAAATGAGATACAAATAACAATTAAAGATGTGAAAAGAACCCTGAATTAGAAAACCTGTACACCACTGAAATCAATAATTCACACAGTCAATAATTCAGCATACATAAATATTAACTAGCGATGTTCTTTTTTTTAATAAAATACTAATCATATTTTGATTAAAACTTAGATTTATATTCATCACGTCACGATCTCGTTTGGTTAATCATAATAATAATCTAATTTGGTTCGCCACTATAATGGCAACACAATGACATTTAATTATGTCATCCTTTACATATCTACTCACCTGGTTTATTGCGGGCGATAGAACCTACTGTCAAAATAAATATCTCAACATTTTTAATTAATGGAACAAAGATGTCAGCCCTTAATCTTTTTTTAAAGAAAGAAAGACAAATAAAAAGTAAGTTAGATCAGGACAAAAGTTTAGGTAATTATTTAAGAAAGAACAACACAACGCAAATAAAAAAGTAATCATTATATTAGCAAAAATGACACAAAATACAAAATAGAATTATATACAAAATACAAAATAAAATTATATATACGTTAGCAACGTTACTCTTAATTTTTTTTTGTATGGGTATTTTTAGAGTGGGGTAACTATTCATATAGGAAGGCATCTATCCCCAAAAAAAAGATTTCGGCGAAAAGCTAAATTCTGTGAAAACTGTAATTAATAGGTCAAAATAACATATTAATAATTTAACATAAAGGATTAATCTAGCCAAACTCAAAGAAGTTTTTCATATAAAATTTAAATCTTGAAACTAGGAGCCTATTTTCAAAAGTATGATATCTGTCCTTGTTTTACTCTATGTGTTTCCCGCCTACGTGTTGTTTGTAATATTCCGAAAATTCGGCTGAAATATATTTTTTGGGAAACCTGGAAACCTAATGTTTAGACACTCCGTTCATATTAAGACACTTCCTCTCCCCATTTTCCGCAAAATTTCAGGTATTGCGTGTTGAGTGGAACTCAACTCCGCGCTTTGCCTTGTTTATAATCGGAGCGAGAACCACTTGGGGCAATGAAATATTAAATATTTCATTTCCCGAGTGATGGAGAATCGACTCAAAACCGTCGCGCTTACAGCAACATGCTTACGCCTTTGCGCGAACTGCGAAACCACCTATTTTTGAATTTATTTAAATGACACTTAGATATATACATTTTTGATATTATTAGATAATTGTTTAGTAACAGCGGTAAATCCTTACCTAGATAACATATTTATACGAAGTTATATTTAATAAGAATTATCGTCCAACGATAGTAAATGATTATAATAAATTAAATTATGATTTAGATTTTTATATTTGTGACGTTTGTTACGTATTAGATGCCTTTATTTTTGCCTTATTACGCTACCTTTTTGTAATTTAATTTAATTACAAAAAAATAAATGAATTTATATTATTATTTATGATAATTATTATTGTTTCTGTCTTTGCTTAGAAATTAAATCAATTATACATAGATTTAGTTACTAAAATAATCTTAAAGAAAATAGCAATTAGATAACAATTATAGAGTGCAAGTTGAAGCCTTGTACTCTGCAATTCCGTTAAAGTAAGCTATAAAATCCCCTATTCTTGCTAAGGATCTAAAATGAATATTTTATCCTACTGAAGGATACAGTCTCCTTATAAAATTAGATATATTTTTTGCCTAAAGTAATTTAATATATCAATGGGCTCTATGTATATGGGCCAAACTAACAATTTGGCAATTTTGACTTTTTTATGCCAAACGCATTCTATCTATATAATTTATCAGGTCAGCTATTAAAAAATATAAATTTCTGTATAGAAACAGGATTTTTTGTTAAAATATAACGGCCTATGTAGCATTAAACGTACAAGGGCCAAATAATCATTTGAGACTTCTACAGGGGGAATTTCTACACATTTGTTTATGTTTGTAATAAGCTTGATAATTGCATTTTAAGTTTAATTAAAAATCTCGGAGTGACTCTACTAAGGCAATCAAAATTATACATCAGAAAATTAATCTATTGACATGCTTATTTCTAATAATAATCACTAATTAAGTAACATATCTACTGCCTTAACTTCCAGGAAAAAATATACCAAGAAACATGACAGTAGATGAACGAATTGATTCAAAACTAATAAGACTTAAAAATACAGGGAAAGCATATATGTAATAAGAAATAGGAAAAGTTTTGATAAATTGTAAGAGCTCATTTACATTAAAGTTATTGAATAACTTCATAAGTTTCAGATCATTGGTCTAAGCAATATGGATTTATTGATAACTGTCTTGGTGAAGAAGCATAAGCATGTGTCTGTGAACACGACAAGTTGTGGGTTCGATTCTCTTCCGAGGAAATAAAATATTTTCACTTCTTCCCTTGAGGAAAATTGCGGTGTTGAGTTCCGCCAATCAACGTCCAATGCCTACAGAGTTCGGCGGAAAGTGGAGAGCAGAGTGTCCTAGCACTAAGCTCCCTCTGTCACCCTGCTTCATACGGAATGCAACATAAAGCTGAGAAAAAATGAAAAAATGTAGTAATTATAAAAAATAATTATTACAAAGGATGATGATAAATTAATTTAAACGAAACAATTTATTCATGTATATTATGTGTATCATATTATATAGGCATGTATAATTTGCTTCTTACCTATAATAAAATCAAAATACAGACTACGGGATGCAAGAAGATATTTATTAATATCATTAGCTGTGGGCCAAAAATACTAAATACTTCAGTCAGTAAACCTATAATAGTTTAATCTAGTTCAAAATCAAACGAAATAGCCAGTGATATAATTATACTAAAAACTAAAGAAGGGTATGACGATTTCAGATGATGATTATGATGATCAAACGATTAACTGTAGTGGCCAAAACTGAAGCAAGATTTTATTTATGTAAGTGATAAGCATCTTATCTTAATATAAATAAAAACGTTATTTTCTTAAGACAGGCTATATACTAAAAGAAGGCCTCCTCGTATGACACCATTTAGAGAACTTCAAAATATATCTCCTTGATTCGATGGTCTTAAACAAAACGGAGTCGTTATAGCTACTATACTACAATTAGATACGTAAGTTATGATATCAAAGAGATTCTGCTTTATCTATTCTGGATCTATTAAAAATGGAAATTCCCGGTTTAATCAGTCTAAAAACTCAGCGGGACATGTATTTGTATGTTTGTTCATGTTTGGATCAACTAGTACGAACAAGAAGACAAATTGTTGAAATGATTATTGCTATGTTATAACCAGGTGTTATTGATAAAATTTTGTAAGAAGAAGGACTTGTGTCATTTATGCCGGAAATTATTATACCACCAGATTATAACAACAGTTAATAAGAAACTTTAATCGACTCTAATTATATCGTGTGAAATAAAGACAATAAGTGATTTTATCTTTTTATTTTTTGATTGATTTTATACAGACTTTATTTTTTGTCTGTCCACGCAATCCGAGTTATTTTATTAAAGCTATTTTTACTAAATTGTCAAGTTAAGTAAGTTAGATCTAAGTAAAATTCAACATTCAATAAAATTTTTCTTTAAGAAATATAATATATTCATATAGATGGCCTAATAATAATAATTTTTGGGGCTAATTATTTTTTAAAACAATATGTAAACGCGACTTTTTTCTATTACTTAAACGATCTAACTGAAAACTCAGTTCTCATGTTACCAAATCGTAAAACGTATAAGTCTCTATATGACATAGTTACCACAATACTTAACTTACTATCATTCGTAATAATCAGTTGTTACCTTAGTCTCATTATTAATCAATTTTATAAGTATATGAAATATGAAAAAAATATCATATATGAAAAAAATATCATATTTTGTTACTTAGCATAGTATGCGTAAAATAGTCAATGTGGTACATTGGCCTTTTTAGAGAAGAATAAATATAATAAAAACTAATGTATAAGGACCGTTGTGCAGTTAAAAAAACCTAAGATAAATATAAATAAAATACTACGGTATATATAAAGAGGATAGTTGTCTTAGCTGATAAGCAAATTTTCGTTCTCTTCGGATATACCAACATAAAATTATAGCAAATTTAAACTTTGGAAGCCTGTAAAGTTGTGATTTCGCACTTTGGACCTTATCCTTAAGAGTCATCGATATATATTAAATATTATAGTTAAAGTTGTTAAATAATCAAAATAGCTTAAGTTTCATATAATAAAAAATAATCTCTTAATAGTAAAGTGTAATTGATACATTTTTAAATATTTCTAAAGGAGTATATAATTTTATTACGGTATCACTCAGAGAGAAAAAAATATTGAGACCTACTTGAAAATAGATAGATATACTATATACACATAGAGAAAACAAATATTTTCTTTACGATTATTGGTATTTTGAAAAAAAAATGTTTTACCAAATAATACTCGATAAGCTTCATGATATTATGTTTTATCATTTCTTTATTTTCTTATTTGTGATACTTTTTTTATAATAGTAGAAGTCATCATATGACATTTCAGGTTCAATTTTAACTTTGTATAATTTCTAAATGACACAAATTAACAAAAAAACATATGAAAACCTTTTTTGTAGATCATTTAATTTCCTATAAGAATATATATTGGTTTTTATACCAGAACTATTCGTTTAAGCGCAATAAAGTTTCAAATTAAAAATAAAAAAAAAACAAAATTCCCCTTGTTACTAACATGGAAAATCGAAAATCGCAATGAGACACATCTTAATATAAAAATTAGGAGCTACCCTTTTAACAGTCATATTTTTTTGGTGTTCAGAACAATATTTTCTCCACCATATTTCATAATACATGTTAAAAATTAAACCAATTCCCTTAAGTTTTAGGACAACGCCATCTATGATAGCATGTTGGAGTTAAGAACAGTAAACTTGTACTTCGCAAAAAGCTTGTGGCGCATTCAAATTCTTGCAACTTTCCACAAGAGTCAAATTTTAAAAACTCAATGATTTTTGTATAGATGAAGCTTGTAAATAAAACATTGAAAAATGTTTTTATATGTATGTAGTTGGTGAATTTCGCCCTATTATAATGCTTCTAAAATTACTCATAATCCACTGATTATATTAAAGAAAAATAAAAAAATAATGATAAGATTATGTGGACCGTGCAGGGCCGTGCAGGGAGTGGTGTATGTCCAGCAGTGTGTGTCGAAAAGCTGATATAGCTGAATATAATATAATGAAAACAAATATTACGATATATTAAAAATGCCAGACACAAAGCAAAGCCATTAAAAAAATAAATAAACACTAAACTGTCATAAGTAGATACTCATATTTTTATATAATTTTAAGGTTTTAAAGGTATATATTGTAAAATATGTTAAATCTTGAACACTTTATTATGCATAATTGACAATTGGTTGTTTTTTTTCGTTTTTAGTCGACTTCTGTAGGAAAAGGAGGTTATCAATACGACTGTGTTTTTTTTTATGTTTGTTACCTCAGAACGTTTGACTGGGTGAAGCGATTTTAATGATTTTATTTATTAGAAAGATAGTACTTCCCGTATGGTCCCATTTTTTTTGGATTCTTATAACTTTATCTATAAGAAAATCACACAAGTCTTAAATTTGCATAAGGCATGTGCGCGACAAATGGATGAATAACTCAATATTCGCCTACCGATTCCGATGATTCTTTTTTATTTGAAAGGATAAAATTTTGAGGATAATTTGATGAAAGTTTGGTTAGGTTCTGATAATGGGATCCGGTTGACAATGGTATCTGAGAGAAAATCACATAAGTCTTAAATTTGCATTAGGTGTAAGCGCGACAAATTGACAAATAACTCAATATCATGCCAACCGATTCTGATAATTCTTTTATTGGAAAGGATACACTTCAAGGATAGTTTGGTTAAGTTCTGATTATGGGATCCGGTTAAAATTAAACAAGTTTATTTTTTTTTGTAAAAAATATAATTATACTGTAATAGTTACAAGGAAAAATATTGTTAAAATTGGTCTCAGAAGTAAGATTTCTCATCATTGCATTTCTTTTCAACTTACTTCAAAAAAGAGAATGTTTTTTTATGTATGTTCTTGTCAATATGCAAAAATGTTAGTTTGCACAAAAATATTATAATACCTAATTAAGTTTCAAGTTTTCCATAGGACAATCATAACCTACCTACTCGTTTGAGAAGCATCCTCTTAAGTTCTACTTAAAATTATAAAATAAATTAATTTAAAAAAATTGACTTCAAACAACGACCTAAAGAGTAAAAAATGATTATATACAAGTAAAGTAAACTAATCATATAATCATAAGTTAAGCTAATGCTACAACAACCTTACTACAATATCAAATTACTAAACCCCTTTTTGTTTTACTGGGTACCGACTTGAAAATTATAAAATCTTTTTTTAATTATTTTTATTTACCAAAACCAAAGTATGGTTTACTTTATGTAAAATTATTTTTAACTTTTTAGTTCATTGTTTGAAGTCTGTTTTTTTTGTTAAAAATTAATTTATGGAATGTTTATGCCAACCAGCCGTGCCGTAGGGATAACTGTTTAAAACTATAAAATTAAGGTGGTGCCAACACTGCCCTCCTGCACTGTGCGTGTCCTCAGGCACGCCCATTTTCTTTTGCGGTGTTAGTCAAACACTTTACCAGCAGTTGTCTAAAATTACATAATATCTTTAATGAAAATTAAACTTAGTTAAATCGTGACCCAACAAGTTACAACTTACGTGAATTATTTATGTAATTATAATTTTCAACAAAAAAAAATCGACTTCAACCCCACCATAATCAGAACCTAACCAAACACTCATTAAACTACCCTCGAAGAATATTCTATTTGTCGCGCACATATGTACTTAATACAAATTTAAGGCTTATGTGATTTTCTCATGGATAACATTGTCAGAAATGGACCAAATTAGGTCTAGAATTGACAAACGTCTTTTTTTTCGATTTTTGTATGATTATGCAAGACAGCACTTATTAACATTTCTGATAATTCTATGGATATTTATTATAACTAGAGGACCTATTGATGCGTTGCCATAGCAACGTGCATATTACTTTACAAATACAAAAGTGTATACATATTATAATGTCAAATGTATGGTAGTGTGTGTTATAGGTACTCATTTTATTAATTTATTATACTATATATTTAATTTATATATTTTTTTGTTTATAACTGTGCCAAAATTTTACACTCCAAACATACTTACGTTTTCGTAAAACATTATAAAAAATCTGTACATTATTTTTATTATACACAAAAATGTGACTTTTGTGACCGTTATTAACTATAATATTTCTTTAGATCATGCGTAGATTTTAAGGTCAGTCATAATTATTACGTACCTACTCTAAACGTCAAAAATAAACATAATAAAATCCTTACGGATCGGTGTCCGTACATGGAAAATACATTAAATAAAATGTTATTAGGGGTGTTTATTTATGTAATAGAACACAAAACAATGATTTATAAAAAAAACATCTGTTTATCTATTTGTCTGTAAAATTTTTGTCCATTTGTTTGCGTTTTGCGTTTGTTCACGCATGTCTCAGAAACAGCCTAAACGATTTAATTGCAGTTTTCACTACTGTACAAGCTTCCCTCTACATTTAATGTTTGATTTTTTGAATTGGTTCATAAATAAAAAAAGTAATACCGTTTTCAAGAGTGTTGTTCGACAAAACTGCTATTAATTTTTGGTATATTAAATTGGATGAAACTTTACTTTTCAATATACATATATTGAACTTTTAAATATAACATCATCATCATCATCATCATCAGCTTGTCCTAGTCCACTGCTGGACATAGGCCTCTCCAATGGCACACCACTGAGCTGTATCCTGAGCTCTTCGATTTAACTAAGTTTAATTTTCATTAAAGATATTATGTAAAATATAACATATGTAGAAGAAAAATCGTAAGTACAAATTTTTGTCAAAATTAGCCAAACAAGGCCTTAAATAGAAGGAGGAATGCATTTCTCTTTGTATCAAAATGGGCGAGTTTAAAGGTTTTCAAACCGCAGGATTTATCGTACACGATATGTAAAGTAACCTTAACAACGAATCTCTTTGTCTTTATGCCCTAATGACCGATTTCCTTTGACGGGTTTTCGTTTCGTGAGGTCTCCATAATCCCCATTTCTTTTCAGATAGCTATAAGATTTTATTTTTGTTTAAGCTTGATGTGTGATTATTTGTAAACTCTAATGTAATAAATTTTATTCTCTAACAATTTATTATGCATATTTGTAATTATATTTTTCTAAAAGAATTCAGGTTTTTTTTAAAATAGAAGATTCTTTCAAAGTTCCACCAGACGCAAATCATGACTTTTTTATCAAAATTGTGCTTTCGAACTGACGGCGTATCCTGACCTTTTTAAACCCAGCGCTTATTTCGGTTGTGATTAACCAAAAAGACTCATTTTTCATCTCATGTCACATTTCGCTGTTAAAATTGGTCATTCAACAGATTGTCAAATAATTGTGCTTCGGTGAGTTCATGCACTTTGGTATTAGTGTTTTTAGAGTGCTTGTGCACAAAATCCATATGATGTAAGTGTCTTATGAAGAAAATCAGTCGGATAATGAACTCCATGTTATGCTGCTAAATCCTGAGAGCTTGGCTTGGCTTAATATCCTATTCAGCTTGCAAATCACTTACATTCAATTTTGTATCCGTAATGATTTAACCTTGTGTTTGGGCTTAGAATAGGATCACCGTGGTACTGATGGTATTGTAAAAGGCGACTAAAGTACATGTGGGACAGTCACGTTGCTAGCAATGGCAACACGCATTGGCAGACTCGACCGGATCATTATCACCCCCGGCATTTATACAGGCGTTAAGTAGTGGCCTTATGCCACTGCGTTTTGTATCATGTAATACCGGACTCTAGCGCCCAACTCCATCCCTTCCTGGACTATGATAGCGACACTCCAAGACAACTACCCCAGGAGGGTGCCAGTACCCCCGGTGTTGGAGAATCATTCTCTAAAGAGAGTCGCTCTCTGAGTCGTCAAACTCAGGCCACCCTTTGGCCGTCTACATTTCAATTTGAATGCCGTTCACCATCATCTTGAAACGGCACGGCTGGCCTTGTCATTTTTGACAGACACTCAAATTGCCCGATCAAGCAACATAGCCTATCTTCAATGGCCTGTCTACAAAATACAACATAATTTTGCGTCGTCTTGCCAATTTTGAAGTTCGAGACCTGTCAACTATCTGGCTCCGTGTTCACTCGAATGGTCTTGTCCGAGTCTACGTATACCTGTACCTGTGTGGGGAACACATATAATCGGCTATCGGCGATATGCTTTCACAGATCTCCTCCGCTGAGGTCGGAATCTTATTCCTGGGGGCCAGTTTGTTTTTCTTCTGATAATCCTAGTACCTGTGCCACTACTGTTGCTCACGTGGTTTGCAGGACATGAAATTTTATATTCCTAGCACTGTAGTAGCAATCGGTGGCAAGTCACAGCCTTGGTTTGATAAGTCTTGCTTGCTGCTTTTAGCAAACGCGAGGCATATCAAATCTGGGCCGAGGCACTAGTTACTAGGGATCCGAAGGTGAAAACCTCTAGGTACATAACCGAGGAGGTAGTTTAAGTGGTAAATTGCTAGAGCATGATATGAACCTTTCGCTGAAATCGGCGAGAAGCTTAAGAGCTTCAGGAAACTCATCAGGTTTAGGCACTCTTAAAGACGGCACTTGGTAACTTTATCCGGCCATTGCTTCCGCTTTTACGCACAGCATTTGGTATTTTGTTCATACGGCGAAAGAAATCGATCTCCTAAGCGATCTCTTTGTCTCGAACTCGACTTTGGATAGATTTTGATGAGGAACACCGCCGCTGACCATTTCGCGGTGCCAATCCTCAATGCCTGAGGCTAAGTTCAACCAAAAAGCTCTTTGGAATATATGTTTTTATTTAATACCATATAAACGAAAGAAAATTTTAAAAAGTAGCTGAATTTTCTAACTACTTAATATCAAAAAGAAAAATAAATAATATCGGTCGTTTCATCGGATGGTTAATTTACCACCATTTATTATAGTTACATTAGGTATTTGCTAAACTAAAGTATTCAAATACTTAAATAAAATATATTCCAGTGTTTGCGGCCGCTAATTACTCTGAACGACGCCGAGTTTATACTTCGATTTTCTATCTCAAATGCAAACATTCTTTGAGAAAAGAAATAAGCAATTTTCATAAAAGTTAAATTAAAGCGAGAAATTCCATTGAATTCAAATTATTTTTTTTTATTAGAATAATAAAAAATATTTGAAAAGGCTAGTCTTGGCGCAGGGGCACAAGCGTACGACTATAAACTCGATAGGTTGTGGGCTTAATTCCCACTCAAGGAAATTGAATATTTAATATTTAATTTCCTCGTTCTGGTAACGAGCCAACATGCGGCAATAAATTCCGCCACTCAACACGCAATGTCTCCAGAATTTGGCGAAAAATGGGAAACGAAAGTGGCTTAACATTAGGTTTCCATGTCCCCTCTGCCTACCCTGCTATGTGCGGGATACAGCGTGAAAGCTAAAAAGAAAAACGTATTTTCAGGGTTCTCTATCTCAAAAGATAAAAACAGAACCCTTCGATCATTTGTCGTCCGTCTGTCAAGATCATTTATCTGGAAATCGCGCGGAGGTATCAAGTTAAATTAATATAAAATATTCCAGTCTATGGTCCCTTAAAGCACGGGAAAATTTAAGGTTCTAGATAAATGCAATCAAAAGATACCAGCATTTATGCATCAATTTTGCTGCATTTTGTGTAAATACGCTGCGTAGTCAAAATTTAGAGGGCACGAGCTGATAATTTACAAGGAAAAAATCTGAAAAGTGAAAATTTATAGATATTTCATACAGAAAATAATTACAAATTTACATTTTGTGTTCATTTCACACAAAATCAGTGCGCAAAGCTTAATTTGTCCAATTTTATGAGATATACTTCCCAGTGACCTACATCCCGAATTTGGTATGGACGCCTCGGTGGGCCACATTGTCTGACTCTCACTTGACCACATTTTTAACAATTTAAATGGTGTAACGAATAAGAATTGCATTGGTTATATTCTTTTGAAATACATATACATTTTGCTATAACTAAATAATAAAAAAACATTTGAATATAATGATGAAGAATATTAAAATATTTGTGGTACAGTAACAGAGCGTCTGACTGTCAATGTGATGGTTATGCTTTTGATCTCCACTTGGGAAAATGATCGATCCTAGGCCAATTATGACGTGTTTGCGATGCTTGTAAGTTTAAATCCCATAAGGTTGTGTTGAGAATTGTTATCCAATGAGGCAATGGGTAACAATTATCGTTGATAGTGGGGAGTCAATAAATATAGAGTGCGTAGTAAATATCCTTTCATTTATTCATTAGAATATTATAAGCGTAAGGTTAGAGTATGGCTCTACTGAGTTAAAAAAACATGGAAATATATTAAATGAAAAGCATGTAAGTCGAAGCTTGGTAATGATAATTGGATTAAAATCCGGGTCACTCTATATTTACCAGAGGCTGAATCTATCTCGATAGATTAGGTAAAGCACTTCTAAAGAATATTCTAGAGTCTATAAACTAAAACTAAACTAGCTTCACGCTTTATCCCTAGCGGGGTAGTCAGAGAGAACGGAGCGCCAAACGCTACGGTCTCTACATACCTCTGTCTCTGCCATTCTGTATACCTCTTCATTGCGGATTCGATCAGCTATGTTGACTCCGCATATCCTACGAAGAGATCACAGCATTCATCTTTCTTTCATTCTTCTTCTGTAATACCAACGTTTCGCTGCCGTATAACAGAGTCGGTACCAAAACTCCATTGTGTACGGCCAAACGCGCAGCTGTGCTGACGTTTTGCCGTCTCATCAATGTAGCTAAGGCTCCGATTACCTTGTTACCGGCAGCAATACGCCTTTCCACATCCATCTCGTATCTTCCATCTCTACTGAACATACTTCCCAAGTATACCACTTCGTTCACTTGTTCTAATATCTTACCATCTGCACTGATCTTGCATTCCGTCCTTTCTTCATCTCACGAGCGCAATAATGCAAACCTCGTAATTATATATGCTTTTAATTTCGAGTGATTTGCAGACTTGTATTCCTTCTGATATTTTTCTACATCCTTCGTTTAGGTTAGTGTACTCTTCGTTACCAAGTACAAGGAACTTGGATTGGGAAATGATTTTTAGGTTATCTTTATCAGGAATTGAATAAAGATAATGTAGGTAATTATTTATATATGTCAGAAGCAATGGAAGGAATTTCTAGGTTATGTACTGTATGCTTTCACCGTAATAGACTGCTCTATTTATTTATATCAATAAGATTAATATCTGTAACTGTTTAAAAAAAATATAGATATTTTCGAGTTCTGGTTTTGTAATAGGTTTTTTTATAATAGAACTATTCATTATCTGTTAGAAATCAAAGAGTTCCCGAGTCTGAGCATAATTTTATTTAAAAAAATGCTCTTTTTCGTATGAAGAGTTTGAATTGACATTTTTCAATCCGTACTCTTATTATATAAATTGCGAGAAAAAGGCTTTTTAAAAAATATATATTTATTTAAATTTACAAACAACGTTTTGGTAAGAAAGCAAGTTGAAGACAAGAAATATTTATTAAAATTTTATATTATTGAAAATAGATAATTCAGCAAATATTTGTAGTCCATTGTTTCTTTCGAGCTGCACCTGCGGCGTCATCGCACTATGGGCAATCGAGGTCTGTATCAGATCAAAAATCGATAACTTTTTTAATTGTTAAGATAAACAATTGAATTTTTGCACAAGCATAAAGTATAAAATGGCGCTTTATGTAAAGTTGAGATATTATAATTTTATTGGAGTATATATATTTAAAAAAAATAATGAAAAAAAGTTTGTTTAATTTTTTTAGCCTACACTACTTATAATAGCAATAAAAATATATTAATAAACAATGTTTCTTAAGCTGTTATCTATTTGAGTAAGAAATTAATACTTAGATATTTAATAACATATAAAGTTTATAAAAACAAAAAAAATACAATTAGAATGATATTAGAAATGAATGTATATAAATGACATAATGAGTATATTATATTTAATTATACTTGGTGATCTTCGGGATCTATAATAAGTTCATTCACTTTTAAAAGATCTAAGGTATCTTCATTAAGTGCCTTCACACTTTTGCTATATGTTTTTCTATGACTGGAAATGTACGGATCTGATGTGTAGAGAAGAGTATGAAATACATCCTCATTTGTAGCTAACCGAGAGCACTTTCTGGCATGACGTAGGCGAAATTTTTTATAATCCTTATTACGGGATTCTTGTGCATCTTCGGAAAGTTGACCAATAGGTATCACACCAAAATGCCTAATGACACTTTCACCATGAATCAAAATTTTGTGAACTGAAGATGGCATGTAGTACCACTCATAATTACTTACATAAATCCTGGCAGTTTCCATGGCATATTTGCCAAATTTTTCGGCATTTATCATTACACCCGATGAAAGCGTTTGTAAAATAATATACAACCTTTTGATTAAATTCACATCCACTCCAGTTATTTCAGAAGAACAATCTGCGTTGAAAAAAAATCTTCTAGCAGTATTACCGTCATTAGTATTACCACTTCCTTGCCGTGGTTTGTCGATGATCAATCCTAACTCTTCCCGAAAACGCTTTTGTACTAGGATTTTCTTTTCTTGCTTTTGTCTTTTCTTTTCTTCACTTGTGGCTGACCATGTCCGAAAAGAAAGATTATATGAAATATGTAATACCATTTCCATACAGCGAATCCAGGCATGCAATGTTGAAAGTCCGTATTGATATGCATTTTCATTTTCTGGCCTATTAGTCACTTTAGTCAGATCATTCATCTGCCGTGGAGTAGCACCACAGATTGTACACGTTGATCCAGAAGGTGTATCTGTTAATACTTGTGCTACTTTACCATCTATCATAGTCAGAAATAGTTCGTGTTTCACATTTACTCCTTCACCGTTTTTATTAATTAATGATGGCCGCAAAGAAATGATTTGGTTTTTTATTTCATCCACAACAGCTTTTGTCTTTTCAGGAGTTTCTTTAGAAAATTCTATTGATATGGGCCGACAAAAACGGACTGAGGAAGGCACTGGATTTTGCCAAACGATGTCACCAGTCAGCTCGTTGATTAATTTGATAGGCACTAAAGAAGTAATAAACAAATTTGCATCAGAAACAAGTTCAGACTCCTCTGGAAGTTTTTGTTTATACTGACTTTGACCAGATGAACCATCACATCCCCATTTACTGTATAAAACTAAATGACACAATCCATTCTTATACACCGAATCCAAATACCAAAATCCTAGCTGTAGTGTGGTCCAATAAATCTTGAAGATTTATGATTTTTGCGTGTGTATTAGTGATTTCTATTGCTGTAGTTGGTGAATAACATGACTGTTTAATTTCTTGTATTTTATGAAACGGTGGCAGTATAACGCAGTCTCGTTCGTTTGTTAAGTTCCTTAAATACACGTATTGCGCTTTTGTTAAATCCAAATCAATAAAAACACTCAATGCCTCTTGATGCGATAGCATTTTGCTCTGGCTTGCGTTTTCTATGAGATTCAAATATAGAGACATTGTATCTCGGTCAGCAAGCCTTAGTTTTTCCACGAGTTTTGCTTCTAATTCTCCTCCTATGGAACGTAAGCCCTGAACGTAGGCATTGGAGATGTGTTCAAGGCCATATTCACTAAATAGCGCGGTATTTTTTCGCCTCTTCGTTGATTCTGATGAGTCTCCATAAGACACACAGGGTCTTCCGCGTTTTCCAGAAGACGTCGATGGTGAGTTCTCAGGTGCTACTTCTTCAATGATTACCAAATATTCAGAATCTAACCAATTTTCGTTGTTTTTTAAAAACGAATCCTTTTTCCGGGACGCTTCTGTCCATCGTGTATTAAAGGAACGAATGAGATTCCTTTGAATGTCACTGATAATAAAACACATGTTGTCTTCAGAAACATGATATTTTCTTTTAAAAATATTGATAGAGCTTCAAGTTTTTTTCCTCCTTCAATGTATGGGAGTAATAATTCACGCTTGGAACACTTGAAAGTATTAGTCATTTTGAAATTTAGTGAAGTCACTTAACAATCAAACGTCTTTTAGTAATTTTATTACTAATTTGTAATAGTTTTATTAAATTAATTTACTCTTTTTATATAAATTCATAAATGAGGGTAGTGTACATTTTATTGATTAGTAATACCGCAAAATGTGTGCAAAATGAAGATAAATCGCCCTTTTATCAATAAATAACAATAATTTATTTGAAATTTACTGCAGATTGCAGTATCAATTAAATAGTACAACATTAGAAACCACAAAAGAAGAGAAGAGTTTTCTTGTTCCCTGACTTGTATCGTAGTTATCGTCATAACTTCTACAACCGCACGTTTCCGCAGCTAATTTTTATAAATATTATTTACGAATATCTGGACTATAAAATAACACCAAATGTAACGCGTCGGTAGACGTCGGTAACTGTTAAAAGTCTCGATGAACTTTAAACACCTACCTTTTTTCTCTTCACTTATTGTTAATATTTCTTTTAAGAATATAGATACAAAATCCACAGCATAATAATTGTTTTAAAATCTACATACTATAGGCTTTTTAAAAATATATAACACTTTATACTTATTTGCACATTTTTTTAAGGAAATTATGTTTTAAGTATCGATGCGAACAACCTGAAATAGACATTCTTACGTATTGCAATTTTTCACAACAAAAAAAAAAATATTCCAAATGTAATTCACAAATAAATAATACATTATATTAAAGTTCCACTATTATACTATTAAAAAAAAAAGAAAGTGCATCAGGGACGACCTTAGTAAAAATGAATTTTGATCTGCCGTTGTTCTACCATTATCCATAGTGCATCGGTAGGCGTCTTTATACTTTGTTAACTTAAAAAAAAGAATGACAAATGACATCCTACCATATCTTATTATTTCTACTATTTAACAATGCTACTACAGTATATTTCAAAGTAATAAAGCAACATGTCTGAATGGCAGCATCTATACTTTTTGTTTTAATAAGAGAAGAGACTTAACGCTGTTATAAACTGGACAATTGCTGACTCGATAGTCTCGGAATACAAATATTAGAATTGAGTTCTATATCAAAGAAAACTTCTCACATTATTTACACGAAAATGCTCACGTTCACGAGCTAGCAAATTACGAACTAGCGGATATTGGAACAACATTTACATTGGTTGTTAGTATTCTTATCGTGCGCCCTTCAGTTATATTTCATCGGTAAAACACTTGGGCCCAAGCGAGTCATGCTCAAACTTACTAAGCGCACGATCATCCACTGAAAAGGTACAACATGAATAAATCATATGTCAGCCCTTATTATATGTACTACGGTTTATACAATATTATTAGATTTTTATTGTATAATGTAAAACAATTTTAAAGCTTTTATTTTCAAACGATATATTTATGTCGTAATATAATAGTATTATGGATAGCGTCTATAATGAAAGATTTTATGATGTCTTACATCAGCAATTAAATAGTTTTTTAACTATTGAAAATTATACTTGTTTTTATATTTAAATATTTTATATATTATATAAGATCAATTAGGTAGACTATGAACTAATTGCGGCATAGAGTTCCGTCACTCAACACGCCATATCTCAAGAATTCGAAGGAAATTGGGAAACGGAAGAGTCTCAATGGGAAGGAGTGTCTTAACACTAGGTTCAGAAGTTCCCTGCCTAGCCTGCTATGTGCAGAATACAACGTGAAGCTAAAAAAAATAACTCCTTAATGGAGGCTCTCATGGTGCAGCGGCAAATCGTCTAACAATTCTCACTCGAAGGAAAAAAATGTTTTATTTCCACGCCTCGGGTAACAAAGTCAAGGCGCGTTGCTAAATACGGCCATTCTAACGGCCTTGCTGACAATAATAATCGAAATGTCTCCAAATTTAGATATTGGAATGTTGGAGTGCCTTAAGANATATATATATATATATATATATATATATATATATATATATATATATATCGCTCTGGTAACGAGGCAAAGCACGAAGTTAAGTTCCGCTATTCAACATGCAATGCCTCCAGAATTGGCGGAAAGTGGCGAACGAAAGTGATTTAATGGTAACGGAGTCTCTTAATACCAAGTTTCCAGGTTCTCTCTGCCTACTCTGCTATGTATGAGATACAGCGTGAAGCTAAAAAACATGTATTATTATTATAAATATTATATACTAACTGTTTTGACTCTGTCTATCTCGATATGTGAAAAAAAGTTGAAAAAAATGTAAAGGTCTTTTATACATAGTAAATAATATTTGAAATTCAAAACCTGAAGTAAGCGGAACAGAGTCGTGGAACAAATTTATTTCAAGTAATACTTGAAAAGATAAAGCAATGTGACATTTTATTATAAGATATTTGAACGGAAGTTTATTTCAGTCTTACGTAGTTTAAGACTAGAAAGGTAAAAGTTCTTATTACTTTACTATGTTACTTGATATTTTATGTATTATGATAATAATATATATTTTTTTAAGCTGTATCCTTTATATGGAGCAAAGAGAAATAAGTGTAAAGACTCTCCGTTACCAATTTTTCACCGAAGTTTGAAATGAGAATATCAAATAATTAAATATAATATATTCTTAAATTATATATAATATTTATAATAATAATACATGTTTTTTAGCTTCACGCTGTCTCTCTATCTCCCACATAGCAAAGTAGGCAGAGAGAACCTGGAAACTTAGTGTTAAGAGACTCCGTTACCATTAAATCACTTTCGTTCCCCACTTCCCGCCAAATTCTGGAGGCATTGCATGTTGAATAGCGGAACTTAACTTCGCGCTTTGCCTCGTTACCAGAGCGAGGAAATTAAAATATTAAATATTTCGTTTCCTAGAGAGCACAAAAGACTTTCGTTTTGAGAATATTTTAAATTACCAATAATAATATGCAGTAGGTATCTACTGTTATTCATGGTACTGATGTACAGAAATCCTTATTTCACAAAGATGGTAATTTGAACTTCATTCCGGTTTAAGGTTTTTTATCTCAAAAGAGAAAGACGGAATTCTTATAGGATTACTTTGTCGTCTGTGTTTCAAGACCATTTACATTGAAATTGCGTCAAGCTGAAATTATTTTTAATTGATCTATCTATTTTGCTGCATTTTGTACGAAATTCACCGTGAAATCAAAATCTTTAGGGTAAAATATTTTTTAGAAAACATAAAAAAATGAACGTAGCGGGATTGGAACCTGCGCCTGTTGGGATTCAAGAGATCATCTTTCCTAAGTGTGGAATAACACTCTAAACTGTAAAAAAAATACCTATACGGTACTTCCAGTATCCGATTTTACAACTAATCGGATACTGGAAGTACCGTATTAAATTTTATAAATTTGGTACGCATTTGAACTTACCATACAAATAAAGTGAAAAATTTGTAAATTGAAAATTTATATTATATATTTTAATTTAATTTGATTTTGATATAATTATGAAATTTGATTAGGAAATTTTGAGGACAAAATCGTATAAGTAAAAGGAAAAAAGAAAATTTGTAAATTTATTTTTCTTAATATTTGTATTACAGATAAAAACTAATACAAACTTAAAATTCACACAATATTCGTACTTACTTAAGTTTGTAAACTTTTATAACTCTTTCTTCGAGAGAGGATGATCACATCTCGAGATCCCGTGGAGGTATCTTTAAATTAATATTAAATATTAATTCAGAAATTATTATTAAATATTCAGATCCGTTCCTCGAAATACTTAATTGAATGAAATTCGCCTCTTATTAAAGCCGGATATAGGATGGTTCTTGTGGACCTACATGAAATTTGACACGAAATGAGAATTTACAACACAAATAAAGGATTTTTCCTTGTGATGTGAAAAGTAAAAAATTGTATATATTTATTTCAAAGACAAAAGTTGTTACAAATTTATTCTTGTAGTTCATTGTATACAAAATGAGTTTATATACCCGTGAATGTAAATTAACGTAGGTTTGTCAACTTTTATAAGTTGTACTTCCTGTTAACGTACAATCCTGAAAATGTGCACGGAAGCCTCGAGGGGCGAGACCGACTCACACTGAACCGGTATTTTTATTCATAATGAAATCAACATCTGACATCAGAAAATCAACTAACACAAACACATGCATACCTATTTAATAGTTTCAATATTATACTTATTTAGAAAACGTATAAAAATTTTGAACGTAGCAGTATTTTTCTTTCCTAAGTGTGGAATAACACTTTAAAAATGTTTAAAAAAAAAGAAAAAAAGTTTCAATATTGTTAAGCAACATTATTATTTATAACCACATAAAAAATATATATTTTAATAATTTGAATAATTTAAAATTACTACAGTGAAAAGCCTCTTTAATTATTAAACAAGTAGGTACACCTGTGAATATGCTAAATAAGCTTTCTACAAACAAAACGCGTATGTAAATTGTGAGACGTTTGGCAACAAACATTTATTATTTGTTCTCTCCCCTGCGAAAGGGTTAGGTCTTCTATTCAAACGTTTGTGGCCAAATGTAAGCAAGTTTTTAGAATATGTTCTATAAAATCAATGAAAAGATAATGATGTGATATTAAAAGTTTTCCAGACCAAAGATTATAGTATAACATTTCTTCTAAAAAAACATTTAACTGCTCTAGTGTAGCTCCATAGAAATATACTTGTAATAAAAAGGAAACTGATCGCTACCTGTATATGCAAAATCTACGAAAACTTATTATTGGGGCCATTTATCAATATAATAGAACCCAAGACAATTATTTTTATAGTGTTTATCAGTTCGTCTGATAGTTTGTGCACGTCAATCTTAGAAACGATTTAACCGATTAATATGCAGTTTTAAGTATTGTATTTTGTCAAACTTTCATTATCATTTAGATTTCATAAATATACATATATCAATTTCAATAAAATTTGAAGCCGCAAATGGGTCGCCAGTTTATAATACTTACAGATTTCTATCAATATTTATCGTGGCGCAGTAGTCTGACTATAAGAGTAACGATTTCACAACTGTTTCCACCGGGAATGAATCAAATCCAAGTACCATTCACTCTCGGAGGGATAAATTGTTTTCATTTCCTTGCTTTGGTAACAAGACATAGCGTAGTATTGAGTTATGCCACTCAACACGCCACGTGAAGAACGATCTCTGCTACATACGTAAAGCTCATCATGCCCACGATCTACTCTACTAATATAACAAATCAGAAGCGAATAATAAACAAAGTAATAACTAAGATTTAATTGAAAACTACCCTGAATATAATATCACTAACAATTACCAATGGTTCACTTTCAAACATAAAAAGACACGACAAGTGCAATATAATACAACGAACCTCATGTATCTGAAAAGTAACTTTATTGTAATTTTTATAAATAATTCAAGAAAGTGTTAAAGGACAATGCCCATAAATGTATGCGACGCTGTCCCCCTATGCATCGAGTTAAAACTTGTCTTAGACAATGTATAATTAACCAGTTACTACCCAAAATAATTAATTTTGAGATCAGAACAGGGGTTCCGAAGTTTTTTAACAAAATGTAACATAACCTCAAAATTGACATAAGCCGATTAATCCTTAGGATTAAGATAAGTTGTTTGATTGGCGGTTTTTAAATTAACAGTACCTATACTAATATATTTAGCAACATATTTACGCTGTATCCCGCACATAGCAGAGTAGCCAGAGAAAACCTGGCAACTTGGTGTTAAGACACTTCGCTCCTATTCCACACTTTCCGCCGAATTCTGAAGGCATTGTGTTGAGTGGCGGAGTTTGACGCCGAGCTTTGCTTCACTACCAGAGCGAAAAAACGGAAACATAAAATATTTAATTTTATTGAGCTAAAATTTAAGTCACAACCTGTCATTTACAGTCACATTTATGCCCTTGCACTATAACTGGCCTCTTTACTTTTATTTTAGTACCAAGGGGGAAAATCCAAAATAACCTAAGCATATTGCTAAATTTGGGAAACAGAGTGTCTTAAAAAAATTACCAGTTTAAGAAGAACCAATTTCAGTAAAATGTTCCTTTCATGATCATGTTGTACAGTATATGTTCTTTGAGACCCTAAAATAGATTTTTCATAAGGAAAGCAGATACTCTTATATCCAAATGCAGGCAAAGTTAAAATTCTATCTTGAGTCATTGTGTGTGCTTGATTTGTGACTAGTTTAAAACAGTCAGTATAAATGATGTTTCCTGAGGGCAGCTGAAATAAAAATAATATTTTATCCATATCTTAATAATATAAGGGTCATATCTTCTTAGAACAAGAAAACCTAATTCTTTATTTTTTAAATGAAGAATTAAATAAAAAGAACCAAGTAGAATATCAGGTAGATAGTATCCGTTCAAAGGAGTTAATTAAGTTAAGCTCACCTGTATAGGAGTTATCCATAAGTGTAATATATTGACTACTGAACCCAAAGAAACATTATCTGTGGTTTCTAGGTATTAAGAAAGAACAATTGATACACCGGCTCCAACTGTCGAATGTTCTATGGGGCAATACATAACTCGATGTATTTCACATTCTATGCTGAGTGCAGGATATAGCGAGAAGCTGATTAAATTTGATTTTTTATTATTGATTATGAAATAGACATTGGTGGTCCGTGGTCTTTTCGTTCTTTTTTTTTCCTTTTGTTTTATATTTATTACTTTGTATTTAGATTTATTTATATTTCAATATACTCATTTACACAACAGAATAATTAATATCATAATATTAGAGTTTAGGGGCTGTAACAAATTCATTGAATTTAAAAATAAAGATATTATTTTAAACATTATGCTTTTGAAATGTTTCTTAGGAAAACGAATAAAAAGTATGCAATGTGACCTACAATCGATTAAAATGCATTATTAATCCATTACAATCCGAGAAATGGGTAAAAAATAAAAGATAGATTTAAAATAAAAATCGGGTGCCCTTGCCATACTAAATGTTGATTAAAAATAAATATAAATATGAATTCTGACTTTATAAATTGACTTCCTATTTTAATGATATTATTTATTTAAGCTACAACACTAACTTACTGAATAGCGCGATTTTATTTTTAAGAAGAAAAAACAATATTATGCGTCTATATGTGTTTTATTTTCTGTTAATTGAAATCTTCCATGCAAAACACACATTCTGATTAACAAAACTATCGATACTCCAAAACACAAATATTAATGATCTAGTCAGCGTGATGTCTGTGATGTAATCTATTGTTATTAACTTCCACACTATATATAGAAAAGGTAAAAGCAAAAATCACCTGTTCCAAAAAAACGATACGAGAAACGAGAAAAGTTACAATAGCATCGAATTTTAGTTCCGATAATGAAAATGATACATTTTTCTTTCGCGCTTACACTGAAGCCGAGGCTGATGATGAAGACTGTCCTTGCCTGTGCTCTCATAAGTTTGAACCTGTACTCTAGGTCCTCTCCCCGAAATGGAGGCAGACGGACAACAAAGTAATCCTATAAGGGTTCTGTTTTTTTTTCTTATGAGTTAGGAAACTCTAAAAATGGTGGATTTTTTAAATGTGATACTTAATATAATGTATCTACAAAAAATTATCTACTTACAAATTAATGTTAAACATACCGAAAAATATAATAAATTTCTTTTTAGAAAACATGAAAATTTGAATTTCAACTTTGGAAACTTTGGAAACTGTCGAAGCCCTCTGACCAACTAAGCCATACTTTGTTATCGGGCTACGTTGAAATTTAGCTTATATGCTTGTTGCAACTTCTTATCTCTCTTGCTAGCATCTCTGAGATTTTTACAAATTCCCGCTACCTAAAGATAATTGCTTAGAATTATGATTTGGTAAGACAGAATGCTATTTATTAAATACTAGCGAACAGCTCGCGGCTTCGCCCGCTTAAACTTGTAAATTATTTGTTTGTTTAAGTACAGGGAATTACCTGCCTTATTCCCTGCTTTAATATAATAAATAATGTATTAAGATTTCTAAAGTGAAAATTATTAGAACCATAGGGTAGCATTTTCGATTTTCATTAGAAACAAAATTTTTGGGGGAATTTAACAAAGTAATAGAACCAGAAAAAATGATACTTAAAAATTTTGTCGACGCTGATCTCAGAAACTGCTTAACTGATGTAAGAAGCAAAGACAAGAGCGGTGCGGGAGCGGTAAAATCGGTTTAATTGTTTTTATTTACCTTTTATTGTAACATTCGTCATGTTTGAATGGTGTAATGATTAAATAACTAACCTTTATAACGATTAATTTATATCCTCATAGAGAAATGATAACTTTATTGGGCACTCTTCATTTTTTAAGTAAATAAATTTGATCAAAATATATTTATTTATTTTAAGATAAAAATTAAAATGACATATAATATCATATAATATATATTATTTTATAATAACATTTAATATATTTATATAAATGAGAATACATTTTTTTGTTTAATAGATCCCAATAGTTATTACAATGCATGCAAGGAAAGAACATTTTAGAAAGTTGTTTAATTCTGTTAGAATTATACAAACAACCAACCTTTTTATAGTTAATAAATTATGTTTTCAAATTAAAAAAATGCCTATGTTTTCTATCCGAAAAAACACTAAAGGGTGTAAAAATATTAAATATATATAAATATATAAATACCACATTAGTATCGATACTGTACTGGTAATAATAATTCTGGAGGCCACGCCAATTTCTGGAAGCATTGCGTGTTGAGCTCATATATTAAGCCAACAATAAGTGGGAAAATTATGTACTAAGTATTCACACTCAATTTTATATCATGGATCAACTTGCTACAAGTGAAGTAAAAGGTATACATAATGTGAGGCCGTTGTGGCCCATGGGCACAAGAGTGTGACTGTAACGTGACGGTAGTGGGTTCGATCTCCACGCCAGGAAATGGATTATTATTTATTGATATTTCCATTTATTTGTTCTAGCACCAAGGCAAAAGCCAGGCGTTAAGTTCCGTGACTCAATACACAATATCTCAAATTCAGGTGGAGATGGAATTGGAGTGCCTTAACACAAGGTTCTCACTATTATGTGGGATACAACGAAAAGCTGAACAAAACATCTTCGGTGTACTGTATCGCAATGAAAAATCACCATCCTGCCTCACTTATTTCATTATCTTCCATTTTGTTCAGTACGAATTACCGAATAAAAGACGTGACCATTCAATATCAAACTATTTCCAAAGTTTCACATTACCTTTTTAAATTATGTTGTGTACCAACAACTTACGTAACATATTTAATTCTCTCGATTTATTGACAAACTAATAAAATGATAGCTAAAAGGGAAATAAATTATTATAAATTACATTTCATAACGAAATATTTAAAACTTATTGTTTTATGAAATGGAAATTTAAGTCTTCCTAATTACAAATTGTTCCCTTTTGACATCAAAGAACGGTTATACAAACAATGATACAACATTTTAATGAGCGCGCCCTCAAAAATATTGAATGCTTTGAAATAGTTGAAGACAGGAAAAAATATTTTAGATCGTTATCGTTAGAGGATATTTTATTGTTTTCTTAATTTAATTGCTTGTCTAGTACAAAAGTTATTAACTATACTTAAAAACACCTACTAGTGGAATTCTAGTACGTATATACCTAAATATGTATCTAAATGTATTTTGGGAATTTAGGTAACGTATATTAATCCAGACAAAATAGTACTGTCAAAATTCGATAATTCGTATAGAGCTGAAAATTGGCATAGATAAGGTCTATGCCAATTTTGTACAGTACATGTTTATAAATAATATGTCAACAATCCCCATCGATCCAATGTTTGCTAAAAAAGTTATTCGAGGTCAAAGGTCAAAAATATAGTTTTTTTTTTGCATTTTTTTTCCTTATGGACGGTCACAGATTCACTATTATTCAGGTATTCAAAAAATCCATAATTTCTATCAACACTTGAATCAATCAATGTCTTCATTCCACGATCAACAACAACAATTTTACTTTCAGTCAAAGATTTACCACAAATAAAGCAAAAATTCGACATTTTTTAAATACTAATGAACTACACAAATTGTAATAGAAAATATTAGCAATAAGCACGTGTTTTCACTGCAATGAGACGTTCAACACTAAAAATATAGTCTCTATAAAAATATCATACATGTCCTGGCAAAAAAAACAGGTTTTCAATCGTACACCCGAACAAAAGAGTAGCAAGCAGCTGCTGCTCAAGGTTATACTATAGCGAAGAATATTGTATTAGGGATTGATTTTCTCAAACCGTAACTGATTTTAATCAGCCGGTGTAAGTGCTAGAAAGAGAAAGCTAGAGGCTCCCTCTGGGCCCGAAAAGAGTGAACATGATTGACAAAAGAGTGTATATCAATTATATTTTGTATGCATAAGTTACACGAACAAAAATTTTTACTTATATTATACGTCTGATGATTTACGTAGGCGGCGTAGACGTACATATCAGAACTTTCAATTCTTACATTGGTGATATCTCAGAAATGCTGATTCGTAGCAAAAAAAGTATTAGAAAATTTTTTGTAGAGAATTTGATGATTAATAACTTTTATTTCACCTATTTTAGCAATAACACTTACCGTTTACGAAAAAAATGCAAAAAAACATTTTTTTGACCTTTGACCTCGAACATCTTTTTTAGCAAACATTGGATCGATATGCGAATTATCGAAAGATTTGCCCAGTTTTTATGTCTATTTTGACCGGACTATATGGGTATATATGGCTAAATTTTTTTAGCCATATAATTAAAAAACCATAAATATTCAATCCATAATGCTATAACTCAAGGTTTAGAGCTCAAGCTCAAGATGTTATTTTTTTAAACATGACCTCTCTATTACTACCAACTCTATTATACGTATATCCTACACGTACATAAGAAGCAGTCTTCAAAACATAACAAATATCAGTCAGTACATAAAAAATGTGTTCAATTTTTATCCGATAAGAATCGAGGTTATGTATATTGTAGATGTATTGTATTTATGCAATAAATGTGTAAAAATGTCAAAAAGCTTAATATAAATTATATTTGTCCCAGAATATTCTGTCTTATCGCTAAAAAAATGATACATCCCGGAATTATGATGACATCGTAACAGCTCAGGCAAGGGTCGTCCTCCTGGGTAGTCCTTATCATATACTCGTACTTGAAAAATACATGCTGTTTGCCAGTAATATTTTATATGATTATAATTTATTTTAGACTTAATTTTTTTGTAAATAAAATAATAAATAAAGTATTCTGTCCAATAATGATATATAGCAAAGTCAACAAATAATCACAACTAAAATATAGTACAAAAAATATTGTAATGTAACAGAGACTTGTTAAAGTAGACATCAAAGCAAAAGTGTTTTAATTCAAAATCTGGTAAAAATATTATATTTTACGTCCTATATCTCGTATATTTTTGTTCGAATTTAACGCAACGGCAAATAATTACATTTAAAATACAAGCGTTTCTCAATTCTACAAGGATAAAAAGCTTTTTATTTTGTTTCATTACTAGAACTAGGAAAATATTAAATATTTCGTTCCCACGAGTGGGAATCTGCAACTGTCGAATTAACAGGCACGACAGCTTCACTTGTATTAATTGTTACAATAAGCCTCTCTATCACACTACTTAGATTTTTAGTTTGTTTGGTTAATAGAGATGCTAATAAAAAAAGTAACAAAAATAAATGTAACAAAAGTTTTAAAAAATCCGAACATAAACTTTAAAATAAAAAAATAGTAACAAAATAAGTTATTTAAATTGTTCGTATTTTTTATTTTCCGCTTTCTTTAAATTTTAGTTTGGCCTAATACAATTTTCAATTCATTGAATTGCAATATTGTGACAAGCTATGAGAACGTTGAGCAAAGTTTACAACATTATCACCACATGGAAGAAACCTTTTAGTATAGAAACAGAGTCACCTGGTGAATATAATATGAATTGTTCTATATAGTCAGTTACCACATTTATTTAATAATAAACTGGCGATATCTTCAATGTCTACAATAAAAATCCGTTTTTACTTATAATTTTTTTTAACAAAATATATTGAATCTAACAAAAAATAAATCGGACAAGCGCGATTCAGGGTCGCCCACCGAGAGTTCTATAAACAATTGGAGGCCTTGAGTTTTTTCTGAAATTCAGGCTTAGCTTAGCCCTTTCATTTGATAATTTACTTGAACTAGCGACTTTTATACCAAATTTTGCCCTTCTTTTTAAGGCTATTATTATTTAGGATTTAACTACAAATGTATAGTTTTCAGATATTTTTCTGACTAGTAGTACTACCTGTAATTGCTAGCTGCCAAATTTCATAATTCTCAGTTAACCGGCAGTCCTCTATTAATTTTGATTCTCTTTATAGTGTCGATATAAGTGTTTTTTGCGATATAAATCAACTCCACGCTGTATCCCGCACATAGCAGGGTAGGCAGAGGGAAATGTTAAGACACTCCGTTCCCCCCTTTCCACCGAATTCTGGAGGCATTGCGTGCTGAGTGGCGGAACTCAACGCCGCGCTTTGCCTCGATACCAGAGCGAAGAAATGAACATATAAATGTAAATAAATATTTCACTTCCTCGAGTGGGGATCGAACCCACAACTAGTCGATTTTACAGTCACACTTTGTGCCTCTGCGCCACGACCGGCCTTAAAACGGCCATATCTTTTTTTTAAGTAAATGTAGAATTTTTTTTTCAAGAAATTATGGAGCCGTAGATATGAGTATTCGGTTTGAATTTGAACTCAATATCTCCAAGCGTTCTTGAGTTAAAGTCTCTTGACAGACAGTCGGACGGACAACAAAGTGATCCTTCTTTCCTTTTTTCCTTAAAAACTACGGGACCCTTTAAAACATAAATTTTGTATAATTATTGTCAAACCACATTACTAAATATACAATAATTAAACTGTAGAACAAAACACTTTAAAATCTTATCTATTAAGATAATAATGTGAAAATAAGCTTTGAGATGTACTCAAAGCTTATTTTCAAATGCATAAACAATCTTCATTATCGAAGATTATATATCGAACCCTATGTTATTATTTGCAAAAACCTTTCTCCATATGACTTATAACTCTAATATTTACGGTCACGACCCAGCAAATTGCGTAGAGGTTACTGATAAAAATATCGATGGTTTTATTATTTATTATTACTATTAATTTTTTTCTTATTTACTTTTTGCGCAATTCTAAAATAATGTATTAAAATGTACCAGACCTTTATAGTATCAGATTAAATACATCAAAATAAATTCAATACTATAATTAATGCTAATGGAGATCGTATCGATAACCATGACATGTAACGTACGACCTTGTCACACTGCACCAGGATATTAATGATTTTATTTATACATATAATAAAATTGTATCTGATCGTTGTCTGTACATCGAAGATTTATGAGATTACCTATCATTGGGGGGTATCATTTATATTTTATTAATGTAATAGAACCTAATACAACGATTTTAAAAATGTTTGTTTGTTCGGTTCGGTATCGGTTTGTCTGTGCACGCTATTCACAGAAACAGCTTAACTTAGCTTAGCACAGTTACTTAATTTATTAAATTAGCTGAAGATTAGAAAATAAATATAATAGGTAATTGTGTATTTCAAGCGGGTGAATCTGCGAGCAGGTCGCTAAATAAATAATACAAATATTTTCAAGTGCATCTTATGATGCATGCAAGAGACTGTATATGTAGAGACAGGATGTAGCATTTATTGAAAGCCTAAAACTAATATAAACTTTGACATAGGAAAAATCAGACTAGTTAATTAAAGACATTAAATGTAATACATATTAATTTATAATTTAATAATTTCACTAGCAAGCATTGAATATTACATCGGTAAGTACTGTACAATATTAACATCTTTTGGTATTCTTAGCGCGTAGAGTGAGGTTACATTTCATCAGTGAGACAGTTGGACCAAGCTTAACCATGAATTCAGAATTGAGTGGTTTAAAATTATATTTGGTCATCTATGGCATTTTAGGCTATATCGTATCGGTGTTCATAGATATCTACTTTGAAAAATAAATGCTAATAAGTATTATTATATGTACAAATATCGAGGCCAGTCGTGGTACAGGGGCTCAAAATGTGATTATAACCATGACTGGTTGTGCTTTCGATCCCCACTCAAGGAAATGAAATATTTATTTAAATTTATATTTTAATTTCTTCGCTCTGGTGTAGAGGCAAAGCGCAGCCTTCGGCGGAAAGTGGGTAACGGAGTATTTTACGACTAGGTTCCCTCTGCCTACCCTATTGTGTGATGCTGAATAAAAATAAATAAACAGAAACTTAAGAGCTGATCTACATACGGTAATTACAATCTTATCAATGTTATATATAAATGTGAAAGTTTGTTTGGGAATGGATGTTTATTCTACTTTCAGTCAAAAACTACTAAACGTATTTAGATGAAACTTTATAATACTATAGGTTATATTTTTTATATGTTCATGATATATATAGTCAGATAGTATGAGAATAAATTTTAGAATCATTCAATGTTCAAGAGAAAAAGAGTAACAATTTTTTTAATTTTCCTGTTTTGTATTAGCCTTATAAATTTTGTGAGATCGTCAATATACTTCTTCTAGAAGAAGTATATAGACGGTTCCCCTAATAGAGGCATTATTTATTATTTTATCTATTAAGCATAAGATATTTTTGTTTTAGATTTGTAATTTTTAATATAAGTTAAAATAGTGGGCCTCATTCTTGAGTAAGCGACTAAAATGGTGGTATGGAAAAAAGATTTTCGAGTTGAGATCTCAAATAGAAAAACGAAATTCACAAATCGCAAGCAAACAACATATGAAAGACAATAAGAAAGTCTTAAGGCCAATGATGATGATTTATTGTATAACAATTGTCTAAAATAGGTATAGCTATTTTCTTATATCTTACTTCTTTAAAGTTCAAAATGAAAATAAGATAAAACAGTCAAGGACTTTGCTAGTGTTTAATAAATGAAAGCACTAGCTCCTCCTAATTAAATCTAGGACCGCAAAACAACAAACTTTACCGCGACAATGTCGAAATATTTCTTGGTAAAACATTTTAAAGGAGATCTGACCGCAGCAAAGGATAAATTGTCCAGCAGCTGCTTTCGTAAATTTTTCATATAAAATTTTCAGTACGTATAATAATTTGGGAAGACAGTTTTTTTTATAATATTACATAATCGTTTTATTAACGTATATAGCTTGTTTTTATAATTGTGCATAAAATTTATATGGGAAAAAAAACGAGACTGGACGGGTTACATACAAGTATTTCATATATTTTTAATAGAGATTCAGTATGTAATTCGTTATGTAAACAGGAAAAATGTTACAAGATATTTTCATATACATACGGCATACATTTATATATATATATATATATATATATATATATATATATATATATATATATATTACGCACACGTACTGTGCGCACGTGTAATGTAATTTACGTACGCACATTACACGTACGCACGTACTACGTACATTATAGTATTATATAGTTTTCTGGCTATTTTACCTTTGCGCTGTTTTCTACATATAACAGAGTAGGCAGAGGAAATCTAGTATTAAGACACTTCGTTCCCCACTTTCCGCTGAATTTTCGATTCATTGCGTGTTGAGTGGCGGGGCTTACCGCGCCCTTTGCCTCGTTACCAGAGTGAGAAAATGAAAATACTAAATAATTCGTTCTACCGAGTGGGAATTAAACTCATAGCCATCGCGTTTACACAGTGTCTGCCACTGTGCCAAAAAGACTGGTTGGTGCAAAAAAAAAAATAAACGAATGATTGTTTTATTATTTTATTAATTTTAATCAAGATATTAATACATGTACCGATCTACAAGGGCCGACAGCAGCATAGCTTAGATCTAAACACATAATACAGTACATAAATATACTAAGTTGTTTGTTATTTTCTTGAAAACTTTATAAAATAATGTCCATTAGCATGCACTATCTTCTTTTAATCAATTAAGTAAAAATTATGGGGTCAAGTTCTATTTATCGAAAAAATTATCCTGTTATCGTAAAATATGTTGCGGCGGATATATGGCGGAGTCACAATGGCGGAATAAAAGACTACCTTTTGACACTCCGTCTGATATTTAATGGAATCTACTTATTATAGCTTCATACTATCCCGCATAAAGCAGACAACTTGGGAACCTAGTGTTCAGACAATCCGTTCCCCACTTTCCTACGAAAATATTAAATATTTCAATCCTCCGAGTGGGAATCGAATCCACAACGGCCTCAAATAGCTTTTGATTCTGATTTGTTATTAATTTTCGCTCCACAAGTAGAGTGGCTTACATCGAATCGATTTATGTAACGATGTAATATAGCTTATAAACTTCTTGAGAAATGAAATATTCAATAAAAAATATTTTTTTTTCAATTTGAAATAGTACTTTCTGAGATTAGCTCATTCTATAAAAACCATATACCATTATAATGTTAGTGTAGATATGAAATAGGCCAGAGTTGATAAAATGTAACTTTATAAGGTATAAAAGAAAAGAACAAAGAAGCAATAGACTTTAACGAGAATTACCTCAACAGCTGTTCAAACGAAAGTCAGATAAAAAATTAAGCTGCTGAGGGTCAAATAATTATGTCAATGACAAAATTAAAACTGTTTTAGACAAGGCGTAGGCACATTTGCATGAATTAATTTCACTCGACACGACTCTCGGACTCCGATGGACGTGACGGGAAAACAAATGGAAAATCACAGATGACTTGAAAATAAGAATAAAATAAGTAGCTCATGATTCCGAAATGAAGTTCGTTAATTAAACGCCCCCCGGTTGAGTAGTCAAATACTTTAGCCATTGTGATAGAGATCTCCACTCTAGGAAATAAAGATTACATTGCTATGCACGAACCACTGTAAATTAAAAGTTAAAATAATAACGCCTCATTTTTTCTCTTTATGTATATAATTAATGAATTATTTCTCATTCTTGTATTCCCGGGTATGTTAAATTTATTGAGGAAAACACAAAAATATTTTTAAGTTCTCGTAACAAGTTTTGTTATTTAACCCAGTAAGCATTTTTTATAATACTATCCTATATTGAAGAAGAAAGTGGAATATTTTTTAATGAAATAGTATGTCGTTTTATGAAATTCATACATTGTTAGGGGCAGTGCCCTGTGCCTACTTGGGAGGGAATACTGCCTATCCTACGTTGAATAAATGAGTGGACTGTTATATTGACTTCACGTATTAAAAGTGACCCGATAATAGTAAGCAAACGGTAGTTAAAGTGAAACTTGAAGCTAGAATGGTAGTTGGAATGGAAGTGCAGACGAGTGGCCGGTTATTCCGGCCGTCGCCCGTAGCCCCCGCCGTCGCTCCGTCACCGCGCCCCGCTCTAAGGCCGCGCGGACCAATACCCACGCACAACGTCAGGCGTAGTGTCTTGAACATACTCTCCACGTTGAAGAGATGTCTTCAAGGTTTGATATCGGCAGGAGACATATTGTATTAAAGGCACGAATGATCACAACTTTCCTGGTTCAAATATCTGCTACTCTAGTGACTGCATCTTTCCCAAGCAATATTCGAATGATTCGAACAAGCAACCAAAATATGGGTGGACTAGATTTGTCTTTTATTACAATAAGTGTCCCTTCTTTAAGCGTTGCACATGACCACATCCATTTAGTTTTCTACTGAAGGAGTGTAATGTATTCATTAGCAAATCTGTTCCAAAAATATTGCCTTAGTAATTGAATTTGGCTAAATCTAGCCAAAGAAGAGGTTCTGTCAGCACTGACAAAGGTTTGTCGCACAAACATTAGAGATCTTCCAATAAGGAGGTGTACAGGAGTCACAGGATGGAGGTCAGACGGATCGTTGGATAAAGGAGTAAGAGGACGGAAATTTAAAATTATAACTATTTATCGCGACACACTAGGCTACATTGTTATACATCACGCTAAAACTAAAAAGGTTTTTTAATGATTACCAAAATATAATCCGTACAAGCTGGGTATCTAAAATTATATATAGGTCTACGTCTCAGTCGAAATCTGTGAGATAATTATTTTGATATAATTAATGCCTATCTCAGGAACAATATGGAAAAATTACAAAAAGGAAAATACCACTATCGCTTTAGTAAGATAGTTATAGTCATTTTTCTATTTCTTCAAGACTTTGTCCAGTGACTAATGGTATCTCGTTAATCACAAGAGGGTTTCCATAGATATCTGCACACCACTATTGTTGGAATAAAGGATAAGGAGGACGATTTATTTGGCCTTAAGTTATAGCAGCAGGAAAGTTTAGAAATAGTAAAAACTAATTCTGTCGTTTAATTTTTTAGATATAGACTTTATTTCATCTTCATTTCGATACCTCTCATATTAAACTAGGTAAAGAGATCCTAGGGATATAATATTTATTTCATTAACTTTTCAATTGCAGAATCATTACTGCAGTTTACCAAACTCGTATATAAAAAGTACCCTCGAGAGGTATAGTTCGACAAAACGTAGTATAGTCATTTGTTACTAAGGTAATGTTTTCCCTTTCAGTTTTGTCAAATTTCACTCCTAAACCCTTGCTTCTGTTACACCTAGTAAAACTCTACATACCCGCATTCCTCTTGCAAAGGGATATGATACACAAGTTCACCAATCAATCATTGGTAATTGTTCCTCTTCCCTTTCCAATGGTTGTGCTCTCAATCAAAATGTTGACAAGTAAACAGCGCCTACAAAAGAAGTGTTAGGTGCCCTAACTGATATCCTTGTGAGCATAATTTCCACCTATGATAAACTTCCCTAAACTTACCAAAACCTATAATAAAATCCTTAATATTGACACCATTGCAATTCCTGCAGCGGAATTGTATAAGCAGTCGGCCTAAAGTGCACGAACTACTTAATAATATTTCACTGTATGAACCTATAATTGTTACCCTCTCGGGGATATGGCTGTTGCCTGACTCTTTTTTCAGAGTGTAAGGCTTCTTCTGTTTAAAGGATGGATTAATGCTGTGAGGCTCATTGATATTTCCTTCTTTTCTGTCTATATCCCTCGTCCTTTTTCTTGCCTATTATCTCTTCGCTTCCTAGGCCTGTGCTGGTCCTGGGTGATATTATGACCCATCACATTTTGAGGAGGTGCTCTTACTGTGATGGATTTCCCCTTCGTTGGTAGACATGATTGATGATCTAGAGATCAAGATTCAATTTCTCAATGATGGATCACTGACTCGTAGTGTTAATCCTTACAAGAATCCTAGGATTGCTATTGACTTTTCCTTATATTCTCCTTCTCTTGCTTCCAAACTATCTTGGTCCATACTTCCTTCCTCTTATGGTAGTGATTAAAGTAAAACAACAAGCTCATGACCAAGACTAATATATATATATATATATATATATATATATATATATATATATATATATATATATATATATATGCCCTGCAGTGATACAGCGTGAAGCTGATTTATTTATTTTTATATATTATACCTACAGCTTCTTGTAATAACGGATGGATAGAAAAGTCTTATATTCACAATCTCTCTTATTTTTTTTTCTAATTTAAATATAAAATAAAGATCAAGATAAAATGATATATTATGGTCCTTGAAAGAATTTTGTAAATATTTTTTTTATTTCCTCGTACTGGTACCCAGGTATATTGTAGCTTTGAATTTTTATATTAAACGCAATTTGCACAATTTGCAACGATTACGTTGACGTAGAATCTTGATTTTTTTTCTATGGTTTAAGGAGCCACATAAACATTTGATATTCATTTTAGCTTGATACCTACACACAATCTTGAAATAAATGGTTGACAGACGGACAAGCGGGCAGCTAAGTGATCCTATAAGGGTTTTGTTTTACCTTTTGAGGTACGGAACCCTAAAAATTTAGGAAGCAGATTCTTACAGAATTTGCAGAATGAATATAATACAAAAAATAGAATTTCTAAGTACGTTTATAAAATAAGTATCTACACAGATAAAACAAGCAACTAGACGAATTACAGCTTCAGATAATCTTTCTTTCTTTTTACTTTTGACTTTTATTTTAATATTTTATATTTACAATTTATTATAGATATTTTTAAAAATCATGCAAGCACTTGACATCAATTTGTGAGCATTACTCCATTAAAACTGGGTCAACATTAAAAAAAAAACAGATTTTTTGCCGGAGCTAGCTATAAATTAAAAAAATATTTTAGTTGTAATTTTTTATGAAGGTTGTTTGAATAAAGGTGTCTTAATGGAAACGGAGTGTCCTAACACTAGGCTACCACAAATTATTATCAGTCTAGTCAGTAAAAATATAATTATAAAAAATACACATCAAATTCAGGATATATAGTTTTAAACTGATACTTTTGATATATAGTTTTAAACTGATGTAAACACTGTAAGAGGTTCAGAATTCGAAGTCTGTTTTATTTATTGTCTATGTAAAAAACTTAATCTTACATTATATATCTGAATACGGACTAATGAGATACTAAGAATCAAGGGTTACGTTTTTAACTTACTGTAAAATTTCCTTTTAGCTTTACCTTTTATTTATAAACGGCAAGAAGTTAGTGATAAAACACGTTCTCCACTTTGATTTCTGAATTCGAGACACAAATCAACACTGCGATGTTAGCTATGTCTATGTATGCTATCTAACAACGTTGTGCTATAATTTTTTGTTTTACACATTTTCTTACAAAAAATTGAGGAAAAAAATCTAATCTTTGAGATATTTAAAAAGTATCGACCATAATATATCGAATAAATTATTGAAAATAAGTTTAATTATAATCATTATTTCAAGTGGTACACTTGACAGACTATATAAGTTTGGTTTCTATTGTAATTTATTTTAAGATATTATAAAGCCATACATTTTAATAGACAAATTAATAATACTGTAATGTAGTGTAAAATTTAACAAAACAGGAATGGCAATGTTTGTATTATATTAATATAAAAATAATTTAGAAACGATAAACTTATACAGGCCATGGTAGTGCAGTAAATAAATATTTGACTGCAGGTACCCAAGGTTGTGGATTCAATCGAACCTGTGAAAGTGATAATATTTTAAAACATTTGACAACTCCTAATATTTTGAATATTATCAGAAATATTATTAATGCTTAACATAATATTATTCCTGCTTATTATTTATTTTTTCGGCTAGTGGAAGCATTAAGTTTTTTTTATAAGGAATTCGATAGACTGAAATAATTTAAAGACATCATACAACACGTCTATCGTAACCTGTACCTATTTTTGCGTATCTTCCGCATGATGACATTCCATTTCTCCCTTTTCTCTAACGCAGAAACACTAAATATAGAGTAATAATACTATTAAGCCATTTCTTTGACAAAATGGAAAATACTAAAATCCTTAATTTAAGTGGAGAAGTAAATTCCGATGAAATCATTCATCATCGATATACAAAATTTACAAATAGAATACAATTTAGTATAGTAAAATGATTATTTTCTTGATATAAAATCTATCAGCCTTGCTAGAGCTAGAGCTTCATATATCTAAAATTATATTATTGTCCTTATTAAAATATCAAGAGTGTGTTGCGTAAAAATATAACTGAACTATCTACTAGTACAAAGATAAGAGGCTTATTTCGATGAAATTAACTGTTGTATATGAAACACTTCTGAAATAAAACAAATCTTGCTATTTTTGACATTTATTCCGCAGTCGGACACAATGCTCTTATTAGAATTAAAGTTAATATAGAGTTTAGAAATGTGATTGTAAATAATTGTTCTACGAATTGAAGGTTCTAGAAGTAAAAGAAGTTATGAAATTTATAAATTTATTATATTTATCAGTAGAGAGGAGGAGGAGGAGTAATACAACAGAAAATTATAAGAAAAGAAGTTTATAATATCAAATAAATTATTTAACAACATAACAAATTTGTTCGTCGTATTATTCGTCATATTATTTATTCGTCTGATCTTCTGTTCGTCTGTTCGTTTGTTCATTTGTTCGGTGACTTTGGGTATGTATTGTAGAAAATTATATAATTTGTAATGTCGCTGTGTTTAATACAATGCATATATATAACAATATGTTATATTGGACAATAAGTGTAGAGCATTGTTCTATTCACGTCCACCAGCTGCGATGAAGTTTTCATTACATATTTGTTTATCCAAAGCGAATAAAAGTGAAGCGGATTAATATTATTACTTTATGAATATAGATATATCCATGAGTGTATGTACTCCTAGCTTTTTCGAGAAGAAAATAAGAATAACGAAGAAGAAGTCGTAGCTTAACAAATTTATTTACCTGCGTAGAAAGTAAATGACTGACCTCAATACTTACTTCAACAAATTCTTGTAATGCTATTTTCAATAGGAAAACTATAGGAAAAAATAACCTTCGTATTTCTATGAGATTTTCTCAAATTTATTTGCAATCTTCAGCCGAGAAATAATATCTTATCCACGCCGATCACCATTTACAAGCTCATAAAATAATAGCCTCGATACGAGTTAGTTTTATGACTTCATATATAATAACATCTTTAATGACTATGCTATAAAATAAGTATTTTAACGAATTTACATGTAATACCAAAGAATAAAATAAATTCTAAGGAAAATTTACAAAAAATATAAATATTTAGGTGTTTTTGAGTTTTTAGGTGTCTATAACATTGTGCTTAATTCAAAAACTGTACACAAGCATAAAATGGAAAGAAAAGAAAAACCGATCAAGTGCGAATCTGACCGATCGATTGGTCTGTTTTTTCTTAAATAAACATTCGAATATTTCAAGCGGGATTTGGTGCACGGGGACTAACGGCCCTCGCGTGGCATAAATAAATATATACCTACATATATACATACATTTTATGATTTTTTTTCTTCTATATTTTCTAAGTGCAATAGCAAAAAATTGGAATACTTTGCTCTTTTATCTTCACGCTATATTTCCCATATAGCAAGGTGAACCTAGCAGTGGGAACCTAGTGTTAGGACATACTGAAAAATTTTTAAGACATACGTTTTTATTGAACGACGGAACTGAAAGCTAAATATTACTAGGACAAAAAAATAAAAATAATTCATTTATTCAAATGGAAATCGAACCCACAAGCACCGTTTACAATCAGAATCCGTGTTACTACGCCGCGACACGACATCCTGATTTGATTAATTTATTTCTTTTATTTAGCTACGTAATTTATTTGTTCTTTATTTAAAACATTTAATATACAACGCTAAGTGAACTATTTCTAATTAAAATATTATATTGTTGTTGGTATGACAACCTAAATTATCAAACAAGACAAGCACGTCTTGTAAATCTGGCTACGGTATAATTGCACTAACATTGCTTTGGCAAGCTTTGATAGTGCTTCATATACCTTTATTTATATGTTTATTAAATGCAATGGTATAATATAACAATGTATTTTGCGTGAAGTTATTTTTGTGTATAATAATTATAAATTCTAAAAATGATTGGGTATAGATTACTTCGTTGAAAACAGTAAATAATTTAATAGATTCGTAGTGTACTTTTTTCAAATATACCACGAATCTATTGAAATTTTATATGCCTTATACTTATTTAGAAAACGTATAAAAATTTGAACGTAGCGGGACTCGAACCCGTACCTCCTGGAAACCGACCAGGCGCTCTGACTCTGAACGTATGGTTTAGCGGTCAGAGGGATTGGTCGGTTTTTTAAAGTGTTTTTTTTTCCTAAGTTTGGAATAACACTTTAAAATTATAAAAAATATTTATATTTCTTTTTCATCTTAGATTTTTTCCTCTATAAAATTTAAATAAAAATAAATTGGCACCTACTGTCAATCAGAAATTATAGAAAATATCTTACATTCAGTAAAAATAGAAGTATAATAACTAAAATGGAGTAAGCATGTGTTTATTGTATTAGGTATATGTACGTACATAATTCTTTTGTAGCTAAAAACAAAATAAACATTATTCAGTGCATTGATAAATAAATTAATATCAATTTAGGTTTCGGGCACGGATAGTCTCTGTGGAATGTAGCTAGAGATAATAAGTTGACTTGGGATTTGTGAAGGGTTAGCGAAACAAAACATTTCCGAATATATGAACATATATGTGACTTAGATATGTTAGATTAAAATTATATTTGGACTATATTAGTAAGATTCTACTTCTTTTTTGAGCATTTACTTAAAACATAATTATGTATAATTATTTACAGAATAAAGTTTTTTTTCGCAGAAGTTTAATTTAGAGATTAATGATTTTTACACGCTATAACTAAAATATTGGTAGAAGTTTTCATTAAATATTAATTTCTGGATATTAAAGTTTGAGTGATCCCATAATATTCATATCTCTATACTAATATTATTAAGATCAACGATTTGTTTGTTTCATAGCTCTAATCTCAGAAATTACTGGTTTAGAGTAGTGATTTTTTTTTGTATTGGATAGTCTATTTATCGAAGGAGGCTATAGGCAATTATCCTCTTAGCACTCTATTAGAGAATTCAGGTGTAGGCTTTCAACTTCACCGATGGGTTAAGGTCATATCTCATTTAATATACATGGATGATCTAAAATTATTTACGCCAAAACGACCAGATCTTTATTTAGATTTAAATGCAACTACTGATCAGTTAAATCAGAATGACGGAGTTATGGTTTATGTAATTCGAATAAAATCGAATATCAAAGAAATTAAACTTTCCCAAGCATCCTGTCTTAGGAGCTCTACTTCAAGCTCCTAAATAATATAATTGTATGCATTTATCGTTCAACCTCTAATACAAATGCTGAAAGTTTTATAAATTCCTTGAATATGTACCTGGAGACTATTAAGTCGAAAAATATAATTATTACAGAAGACATTAATATAAATCTTAAAGTTTTCTGACAACGCTGGCAAGGAACTGGCTGCTTGTTCTGATGAAGGGCATTCTTCACTTGTCAAAGCTCTTCCTCTAGGTGTTCAACGTTGCAGAGGTGTTGGGCTATCTGAAACAAAGAATTGCCAACGGTAAATAACTGTATAGGGTGGTAGTGAGATTCACCATTGAGGTATCTACTGGTGTGCGTGGGTTTCCTATATACTGTGTGGCCTAGTGTGCCATTAGGATTTCTTATGACTAAAACATCGAGGGATGCTTGCTTGGTCGCTTGCTCACTGTAGACTATATAAGATTACGGAGTAAGTCTTTGTTAACCTTAAGTAACGAAATAACAATAATAATGAACGCCATCGAATTGCTTTAAGCACATGCGCTCCAGAAATATTTAAATACATGTCAGTACATTGTATGACAAAAATGTTCTATTTTATTAGTTCTAAAAAAAGACAGGGACACTTTATATTTGTCTCTTATNTGTTTCTTTTACTATTTCTTTAAATTTCTTTATTTCCTTCTGTGAGTGTGTAAAATTATTCTCTTGTGTATCTTCTTAAAGTGTAAATAAATTTGGACAATTATTCCACAAAATTTTGGAAATTTAATTTCACTCCATAATTGAAAATATAAAATATTATTAAATAGCGTAGTTCACAAAAACCGCTATAAGATAAATAAATGAATAATTCACCGTTTTTAATTTGACATGGAAATTACAAGTAAAAGTTATTCCATCATCAAGGAGTTTATGAAGATAAGCTTCCGCTTTTATAGCATGTCATTTGGACGTATACTTTTCGAGAAAATTAAAATAAAATAATTTAACGCTCTATTTACGCAACCGCAAGCCTAGGCAGGAGTGCCACAGGGTCTTGCCGCCGATGACAACCTCTCAAGCACCCACGTACTGCTTGCACTTTCTCAAAATTATGAAAACAAGTTCTTCATGATTGAATTATCAGTCTGTTGACAAATGCAGCATAATAAAAGTATTATAGGCAGTATACGGGCGAAGCAACGAGTAGGCCGCTAGTATAAGATAAAGATAAATACGTTCCTCCACTCAACACACAATGCCTAAAGAATTTGGCGGAAAATAAAAAAAAATACATAAACATTGCTATAAAATATTGTAATAATTATATGATACATCCATTATAAACGACATAACAAAAGCAGATTAATTCAAAAGCTCCGAAATTGTGAACCATTAGGAAAATGAAATATATTTACGACTTTTTGTTTACATATTGTGGCCTCCATAAAAGGCAATTTCAGTAAAATATATATATGTGTATGTACTTAGCTTGTCTCCTGAAACACCTGATAATGTCGTTTATGATGAATAAAATTTATAAATAGATATAATATTCTAATATTGGTGTAATTTCTACTAACAAGGACATAAAATAATTTTAACATTCCTTCATGTAGGGATCAAATCCACATTGAACACCCTGACTTAGATACTGCTCTTCAAAGTAACACTAATGCATTACATTGAGTAGGCACTGGGCATAGTCTCCACCAGATATGTTAAAATAAATAAATAAATCAGCTTCACGCTATATCTCGCACACAGCAGGGTAGGCAGAGGGAACCTCACACTCCGTTCCCCACTTTCTGCCGGGTTCTGAAGGCATTGCGTGTTGAGTGGCAGAACTGAACGCCACGCTTTGCCTCGACACCAGAGCGAAGAAATGGAAATATAAATTTAAGTAAATATTTCATCTCCTCGAGTGGGGATCGAATCCACAACCAGTCGGTTTTACAGTCACACTTTGTGCCTGACTGGCCTCAAGACCAAATATGTTTTTATGATATAATAAATATTTTCACGCAAATAATGGATGCTAATTGACATTAATAGTTTAATTTATTTATATTTTTTGCCTTACGCTGTATTCCGCACATAGCAGAATAGGCAGATCGAATATGGGAACCTGGGAACCTGGTGTTAAGGCACTCCGTTCTTATTAAGACATTACTGTTACTCATTTTCCCTCAAATTCTGGAGGCACTGCGTGTTGAATGATACTTAACACGCAGTTCTACTTCTATTTATCTAATTTTATTCAGGTTGGAAAATATCTTGTAAAATGTACATACTTTTTTATATGTTTAGAGGTTAGGTTAGTAGGTTTTTGTTGGGTAATGATATCCAGAGTGGATTTTTTTTAAATGGGCGGAGAATATACATTGTATTCGTGCCATTAGCTTCTACTTGAATGTAAGGAACAGTCTATGTACCTAACATAGACTGTTCTTTTATATATTAATCATTTTTATACAATTCACATTATATACTTTTTATATATTAATTTCAAATATAAAAGCCAAGATATAAACAATAGATATAAATAGTATTTTCAAACAAAAAATGAGAAATATAATATTTTATCACAAAGCCATAACATGATCTTTCTTTGAAATTATTTTGGTGATTAGAGAGATATAAAATTTCAGTTATTATATATTCAAAACTTTTTTGATGTTTGTTGGAATTCGTCTTAAATTTCATTAAAGTAATCAAAATAAATCATTTTGATTAACACTAATAATAAACGTTACGGTGCATTTCGACATTCTCTACAGAATTCTCAAAACATTGCGTGTTGAGTAGCAGAACTTAAGATCGCGTTTTGCCTCTTTAGCAGAGCGAGGAATAAAAAATATAAAATATTTCATTCCCCCGAGGAATTAAACTCACAACTGTCACTTTTATAGACGCACGCTTGTGCTCTTGAGCTATGACACCCTCACAAATGGTNACTAACTTTATATAAATAGGGTAAACTTAGGGCACTTTTTAAAAAAGTATAATATTATAGTATATATATATATATATACTATAATATTATACTTTTTTAAAAAGTGCCCTAAGTTTACCCTATTTATATAAAGTTAGTTGTATTTTTTCCAGAAGTTAGAATATGTCATAAATCTCAAGTGCTGCCTTCGGGACTGCTTTCGTACACCAAGATAAGGCACATCGTATGTGCGTCACTAATGAATCATTTGCAAGCTTCAAGATAACTCGTGGCTGACCTACATTCAGATCTTAGCACGAAATTAGTCAGTAAATCTCAGGAAGTGCTATCATCTGAACTCATATCATCAAATTGTACATATTTTACTATATTACAGTAGCAAAGAATGTATGAATTTTAGATTAAAAATGGTGTACATAAATCGTATTAATACTTGATAGATTTTAATAATCATAAATCCTTTCCATTTAGATTTCCAAGATTGAAGCCAGTCATGGCGCAGAGGCACGTGTGACTGTAAAACTGACTGGACTTGTGAAATTAGATATTGTGGGTTCGATCCCCACTCAAGGATATTAAATGTTTATTTAAATTTATATTTTCATTTATTCGCTCTGGTGTAGAGGCAAACCGTGGCGTTGAGTTCCGCCACTGTATATTTAATTCGCAATGCCTCCAGATTTAGGCGGAAAGTGAGGAATGGAGTGTCTCAACACTAGGTTCCCTCTGCCTACCCTAAATGATTTAACATTTCTCAAATTTTGCTTTGTATTATTTACTATTGTATATGTAATATAATCTATGGAATTAAATATACATTGGCATTTAGTTGTATGGAAATGTAACTTAGAAAGTTGTTTTCATCATATCTCACAAAATATAACAAGCTCAACATCAAAGTAAAACTATTTATTACTCTAATTCCACTACAACTGTACCACCTAGCAAAACGTGCTTGTGGCGCGAGTTCCAGTTAAGTCGGATCGAACTTTGTTACCTTACTTTCTTGAACTGAATTGTCGGAAATAGTAGCCTTTGTTAATTTCAACTATTTTGGCCGTAAAATAAAGTTCCTTGCTTTACATTTTAATTTTAAGTGACAGTTAACTTCAAAATTAGATATTATGTGTTCCGTTTGATATCTAAAGTCCATTATGAGAGAGCACATCGATTCTTAATGCCATTTTCTACTATTTTATCTGTAATACGTTTGACACGACACAAGCCAATGAGGAATCTGGTTGTTTCGTCGTTTTTCAAACTGTCATTTTCAAAAAAACATTAAATATAATTATATTAAAACAATCTTTAATTATATTATATTACATAGCATCACATTACATTTTATTACACTACATTACACTACATTTACATTACATTATAATATATTATATACTGTATCGAAATTTCCAGAATAAAGTAGAAATATTAGTTCTAAAGTAAATGAAATCAGCTTCACACTGTATGTCGCACACAGCAGGGTGGGTAGGCAGAGGGAACCTAGTGTTAAGACACTCCGTTCACTACTTTCCGCCGAAATAGCCTTAGTTCATTCGGTGGTAAGTAGTTAAAGTTCGTCTCGCTATGTATAATCTGAGCAAATATTGACTGCAGTATGAACATTGCGCCATTGCCAAAAGTGGAGTCAATGGCGCAGTAGTAGACGATGGTAGTGTCTTTTATCCCTGCTCGGGAGAATGATTATTAATTTAAATTATTTACCTTTATCGTTGACCTGACTCCATGCTACTTTTTAAATTCGAGCGGAAAGTAGAAAACAATATGTCTTGATATCTATCACTGATAAAAATAATATTGGCAACATGATTTTTCGCCTACTGGTGGTGTCATTACTATACGTATGTTTATGCTTAACATAAAGCCATATAAGCCCTGTCTTGCCTTATGCCTTCAGTGCTAGGCTTATGGCCATTATATATGCAAAACTAGTTACACAAGCCCTTGTTTTGCCAGGAAGGCATCATGTTATTGTTAATTTCCAATTTACTTTATTTAATACAAATATGTATTTAATAGTGGTTCAAGACCTTGTGGGAACCAGGTCTTCCTTATTTTATGATATAAAACCTAATATTTTATCTGCGAATGAAATCAAGACTGATAAGTAGTACTATGGTGTATTATTAGGATGGTGGTTACTTTTTTTTTTTAATAATAATTTTAACTAAGCACTACAGACACGTGGTCCGTACTTTTTTTTAACTTTTTCATTATTATCAGCTAATCATCAATTTTATATTTATCTGCTGTTTAATAAGGCTTATAGCTAGAGATAATTATCTAAATATTTAATTCCTAAGAAAGTCCAGGTATTTTTAAATTGCCTTTTTTTTGTAAACATTTCACTTATTATCTATTAACTTAATATCTATCACAATTTTAAAATTTATATATTCTAAGTGCCTATCATACCGCAGTATATTTCTCGTAGGGCTTAAGCGACGTCCATGGGGCTTCTATGGGTACATAGTAGGTTTTTGCTGATGCTTAGCATTTGGGATGGACTACGGTAAAGCATATTAAAGAGATTCTCCCAGTCAATATAGGGAAGTTGATTTACATCTCCGATCAGTAGTAATTCTTCTGCTCGGGAGATTCTAGCAGCCGTCACTATTGCTCCAAAATGATTCATCAGGGCTTCATCTACCATAAGGCGCTTGCATCTTTCTGATTTTCTGACCCCGTTAACCAATATTGAAGCGATAGTGCGAACCTTACTTTTTACTAAGTTCCCTATATTTACCGACAGTTTCTCCCGGAGTTCTTTGGCTGCCTCTGTGGTAGTGGTGACAATAGTGTCTTTATTCAAGTCAAAGTGTTTTAGAATCCAAGTTGTTTTACCGCATCCGGGGACCCCATTGACCCACTGCATCCCAGGTACCTCCCATTCCGCTGATGATGTGGGTTCTAGAGTGTTGTCGAAGTTTTTGGCCATCTCTAGCATTTTATCCTCTAGCATCACTTTCGTGCACTTGGCGACGACAACAATGGGATTATTATCAGTTAAGTTGAATTTGAGGTTGCCTGTTCGTCTGGTTTCCTCTTTATCTAACTCCACAAAGCCAACTGCAGCATTATACGCCGCCATGTAACTGCCGTTCATGTTCCCTGTAATGGTTTGGGCGGTATCATTGTTATATATGGCGGCTTCTGCCTCCTTGAGCTTTACCTGCAGGATCAAGTATTCTCCCTGAAAGGCAAGCATTATT
>JAAIXJ010000158.1:76537-205774 GCA_013403705.1 Heliconius hermathena
GGTTGTGGGTTCGATCCCCACTCGAGGAGATGAAATATTTACTTAAATTTATATTTCCATTTCTTCGCTCTGGTGTCGAGGTTAAGCGCGGCGTTGAGTTCTGCCACTCAACACGCAATGCCTCCAGAATTTCGGCAGAAAGTGGGGAACGGAGTGTCTTAACACTAGGTTCCCTCTGCCTACCCTGCTGTGTGCGGGATACAGCGTGAAGCTAATTTATTTATTTTTTAATACCTTATTTTACCTTCGTCCTTACTTAACTCACTTTCAATCTAACTATTATAATCGAGGCCTTATAACTCACTTAGGCTTATGCCCAAGTTACCCAATTGTGCCCGGGTTGCCCAAGCCTAAAACTGTGGAAAAGTTATATTTAGCTGTATTCCGTTGGGAATTTGAATTTCTATATAAATTATTTGTATTCCTTTTATTCAAGCATCAATATAAACTATTTGTATTCCTTTTTAGCATAATATTCAATTTATTCAAGTATCATTTAATGCCTGCTCCACACGTAACGATATATCTTAATGATAAATGTATGAAAACCAGATTGATAGGTTTATCAGTCGTTTTTTTTTATAGAAAAGTACAAGGCAAGCGAGAGTCACCTGATGGTAAGTGATTACCGCCGCCCACGACCCCGTGCAACACCAGAGAAGCTACATGTGCGTTGCCGGCCTTTAAGATGGAGATAGACGCGATTTTTGAAGGTACCTATGTCATATCGACCTGGAAACACTGCCGCGGGTAGGCCATTCCATTCCGTGGCGCGTGGAAGGAAGTTCCTATGAAACCGCTCAGTAGTGGATTGCCACGTATCTAGGTGGTGTGGATCATCCACACCACCTAGATACGTGGCAATCCAATTTAGCTTGTCTAACTTTCAGTCGTGTGATGACAAATTGACAAAATTTATCATACGTCGGCGGCAGTTATAATTTTCATTAAATAAATAGATCCCCATTTCGGTTGCACAATTTATCGAAGCGTGTGGATGGTGATCGTTCGATCGGCAGTACTTTAGGTGACTCGTGGGAGGGCAGACGTGTATCACTACAATATGTCGGAAGAGCGAAGAGGTGGACTTCGCGAACAATTACTAGAATTTACAGTGATATAAGATATACGAACTAAAACAGATTATGGGTTCGATTCCCACTAGAAATAAATAAATAAAATGAAGATTTTTTTTATTTTCGGTCAAACGTGGTGCTGGGGCACAAAGTGTAACTGTGAACGCGACAGGTTGTAGGTTATATATAATATCTAATTCTTTCAATTATCCTCCAATCCATCCAAATAATTATGCCAATTTTTCGGAGCGACTTTCAACTCATAATAAACTAGTATTTACTAGTTGTGGCGCAGGACCACAACCGTGCAACTATATACACGTCGTATTGTAGGTCCGATTCCCACTCAAAGCAATTAAATATAAAAAAATGTATGGGAAAATAGCTAAACCAGGCTGAGTATCGCAAATGCATCATCATCATTGCGTGTTAGTGGCGGAACTCAACGCCGCGCTTTGCCTGAACACCAGAGCGAAGAAATGAAAATATAAATGTAAATAAATATTTCTTTTCCCCGAGTGGGGATCGAACCCACAACCAGTCGATTTTACAGTCACACTTTGTGCCTCTGCGCCACAACTGGCCTCATATTGGAGATTCTTTAAAATTATTTTTTATAAAATACTTATCAAAGTACAATAAATACGTTTTATATATACAAACTGTCAATTAATCTTACAGATCATAAAAAATAATTGAAATCTAAATTATAATAAATATTTTAAATACACGACACATATTCAAAGACTATAAGAATTTATACATATTTAGATTTCAAATGAACAATACCACTTTACTCGATTTTTTATTTCCTTCCCAATTTAGATAACACCTCCCGATAGAGAAAACACTAATTAATGGAGGTGTATTTTTATATAAATGAACGTAATTGTATATAATGCAATTTATCAAGACACGCGCCACGCGTGTCCAGCCAAGTTGAGACATTGAAGGAATTACACGCAATGAAAAATTAATTCAAGCTTCATAACTCCTAAACCAATTATTCTACATACATGAAATTTAGCATATTTATTAAAATCTCCTAGCTTGTAATATACTCCTACATAAAATTTAAACAATTTAACTCAAACGGTTATTGATATAACAACGTCTGAACCGACATTTTTGCGACTGGCTCAAGAACTCGTCAAAAACCTAACCCAACAGAAAGCGTAGAAAACTGTCATTTGGTACCAAGGTAGCCTTAGTACTAAATATCAATGGACAAGGTATTTCTTTTTATATGCACAGTCAAAATAAGAAAACTGATAATAATTATTGATAATTCTACTATCAAGAAAGTAAAAAAAAATAAGTATGAAAGTTAGATACAATGAACGTAGGAAAATAAAGCGATCTAAAAAATAACAAAGTATTAATGATTGATAGTAATAAATTCTTTGCAAAAAGTAATGATAACCTTTCAATAACATAGATGTATTATAAAAGGAGAATAAGTTAAATGTTTAGTAATGTGTTCTCAACTTCACTAACATCTATATATATACATATGTGGGTGCCGAGTTATGTGTATACTCAGGATAAAATTAAAACTCTAAATTTGACTTGGCTGTTTAACATCTGGCACTAAACCAAATATTAACCCATCAGTCCAGTACAAGCTGGTAGTAGTTATATTTTTGATGGTATACTACTATTACCGGGCAGTAACTCAGCATTAAACTACATCTCGAATTCGGGCGTAAAGTGAGTGCGGGGTACAGGTGTTCAGGGATAGTACAGGTTCTCCTTGCTTACCCTGGTATGTATTATAAAGCTTAAAGTTGAAACAATATTATGCTATCTATGCTCTTTTACCATAAGTACAGTTTAGCTTTAGATTCATGTGAGTTATCACTAAAAGTAGCATCATAAAAAACTCTTAAAATAAAAATTATTCTTATGATATAAATTCTTCTATACCAGATTTCCATCCTTGTCATTTTCACTCTTGTCTGTTGTGATGGCTGTGTTATTAATAAATTTATTTTGTTATATAGTCAAGAACAGCGTTGTGGCGTTGTTTTTCTATTTTTGTGCCTCGTGCTAACTTTCTATTTCACTTTTAATAAATTAAATATCAAAACCAAATACGTAACGTATAACTAATGTAGTTTCGTCATACAAGGGATGTGCCGCGCCTCAGACCATTAGTCAAAAACCGGTATAAGTCGCTTTAAACCAAGCAAAGGATGTATTGCGTTTCAAGCAGTCGTCACACCTAAACTATCTGTGTAGACTCACACAAGCATGGCTCAGTAAATATATGCTATAGCGTTCTTTAATTCATATTTTTCCTTTCAGACTACTGACTTGTCAAAGCTATACTAAATACAAAGTCAAATACTCCTAAATCAAAAAAAAAATGTCCGTGTAGAGTGCTACGAGGTCGATCTTGCAAATATTTGTGTGTGGATATTTGTCGCTACATACTCGCATGGTAATATGAGAAAAGAGAGTAAATACAATAAATAAAACGTTTAGAAATTTGATGTTGACAAATTGTACTTATTTCTACTGGTGCCGATGACCTGATGATAGAACTGGAACTGTTTTTAAATAATTTTTTTTTATAAAAACAGAGTTTTTCCATTCCATGCAACGATGAAGAAAATAGAAATACTTATGTTTTTCTTTTCTTTGTTCTTAAAATTAGAAAAATTGTACGAATCAATTCCAATTCACTTTAAGCTGTGTGCTAGCACACGTCTCTAAGAAATTTTAAACTCTGTTTATAAATGATTCGCGAGATATACACATAAATAAACCAAATATATTTACATATTTTAAATCTGTAAAGAGAAATGAGCAACAGTCATAACTATTTTAAGCATTATAAAAGTTCCACATAGACTTGTATGACAAAGTACAACAACGCAAAGGTTGAACTTTCGAAGTTTTAATGAGATTTTTGAGGTGTCCGTGTGTTGAGCTTGAATTCGTTTTGTGAATTGACTTAGAGAAAGTTACTCTGTCCAGCAAATCCTATTGTTATGGCTTATTGTATTATTATATTTTGACTGGTTTTATTGCAAAATAATATTTTATTATATTTTATTTTACTATAATAAAATCACAATTATTTTTGCTTAAGAAAATAAAAGTACAGATTACTTTATGTAAAATATTTTTTACATTTTTGCTCGTTGTTTGAGGTTGGTTTTTTTTATTATAAATTAATTTATTTTGCAATTTTAAGTGATGGGTAGATCTTATGAGGATGGTTCTCAAACGAGTACGTAGTGGTTGTCCTATGTAAAACTTCAATCTTAATTAGGTATTATTTTTGTGCAAACTAACATTTTGGCATATTGACAAGAACATACATAAAAATATTCGGGCGAATAGGGAACAACTTGTAGGGATGCGTGTGAAAATAAATAAGTCTTTCTTATAGTATATAAGCGTATATTATCACTGCTTCACAATAAGTCCACAAATATTTTATTTATTATATTTTATTTATTTATTTCTTAATTTGTACACCACTTATATAAAATACACAAAAAAAAACAGAAAAGAAAACACATGTACAAAAAGGTGGCCTTATGGCTAAGTAGCCATCTCTTCCAGACAACCATTAGGGCGAAAAGAAACTGTCATAATATTAAGAAGGTGGGTTGTGGACGTAGTTAAAAAGTATATCAATAAAAGTATAAAATAATATGCAGAAGGAGAAAGTCAAGAGCACAGTACAGATGAGTTTAGATAGATGTAGAATAGACGCAGGCAGAGATATAAGAAGTATAGATAGAAATACAGAAATTAGGTTACAGCACGTGGCAATATTATACAAAGGATCGATAGTCACAGGCTTCGCGTGGAACAGTGAGATTGTGACTGTCGCGCGGTCCGGTGCGAATAAGCCACTATGCACCAGCTAAGGTGAGAGGGGCGCGAGGACGGCGGGCACGGCGACTTGCCGGGCGACGCTGCGCTCGCGCATCCGCGAATCTTAGGGATCCGTAAATTTATTTTATAATTATAAATAATATTTTCATATAGATAAATTATGTCATATATAATAATAATGTATTATAATTATGTTATATATTTTATGTAAGTATATGTGTGTTTTGTATAGTGTATTTTGTCTATTCTATATATGTATATATAAGTATATATTTATTATGTAATGTGGATTGCCCACAAATTCGTTCAATTTCAACCGAATTCCATAATCAGAACCTAACCAAATAAAAAAAATAAAAAAAGAATCATTAGAAATTGGTTGGCATGATATTGAGTTGAGGCCAGTCGTGGCGCAGCGGCACGAAATGTGACTGTAAAACCGACTGGGTTCGAACCCCACTCGAGGAGATGAAATATTTACTTAAATTTATATTTCCATTTCTTCGCTCTGGTGTCGAGACTAAGCGCGGCGTTGAGTTCTGCCACTCAACACGCAATGCCTCCAGAATTCAGCAGAAAGTGGGGAACGTAGTGTCTTAACACCAGGTTCCCCCTGCCTACCCTGCTGTGTGCGGGATGCAGCGTGAAGCTGATTTAATTTAATTTTAATGATATTGAGTTATTCGTCCATTCGTTGCGAACATACCTAATACAAATTTAAGGCTTATGGGATTTTCGCATAGATACCGCTATCGGAAATAGATCAAATAACATGAGACCACACTAGAAGCACTAGCTTTCAAATAAAAAAAAACCCATCAAAATCGGTTCACCCAGTCAAAAGTCCTGAGGTAACAAACATAAAAAAACAGCTAAATTGATAACCTTCTTTTCTTATAGAAATCGATTAAAAAATAACACTATTGTTAAGACTCTCTGTAACAAAAGTTTTAATTACAACCAATTTATTATATCACTTATTTCCGAAACATTCTCTTAGTTTATAAATTTCGTCTGTAGGTTTATACGTATGTTAACATATATTATATAATAAATAAATTTTGAGTCTTAAATTACCATTAAGCGCAATATAGTGCTAAATTTAAAATTATTATTGCGCTAATAACTTTAACTATTGTCCGTACCCAAATTAATGACATCAAATCTAATTTAGACGAGGCACGAGTATATTTGCATGAAATCATTTGAGCTGACATGAAACTCGAAGGGACGTGATGTGAAAGTGAATTTCCTATGATAAGCCGATGCCAGTAAAATAAAATTTATAATCACACTAGATGGTTAACTTTTGTCACAAAATTATTTAGATTATAGCTAGCTATATTTGAATTTTACAGTATAGAATTTCTTACATATACCTGATATATACAATAAGAGTTAAATTCCTTTTTTATCTTTAAAAATTATATATATAGAATATTAGCGACCCTCTTCCCTCGTTTTTACTGCACAATTATATATTTTCTCATGTGAATTACTTTCGTGATCTAACAACATTATCATTTTAAAAATACATTGAAAACTAAAGTTTTAGTCCATTAAATAAAACACTTATTTTGTAGCGATATTATCACGTGCTATACTTTGTATTGACATAACTTTTTTTATTTAAAAACCGATATAAATAAAACTAATACTACACTAAATCAAATGATGAAAACTGCATTTAAAACGGTTAAGCCATTTCTGACATTAGCGTGCACAAACGCACAGATAAATAGACAAAAAATAAAACATCGTTATTTTGGTTTCTTTTACATTGACAAATGCCACAAATAATAGATTTTCTCATATATCTGCCATGTACAGATGACGATGAGTTACATTATATTTATAGATATAAAGTTTAATATTATAATTTAAAAAGTTCAAACAATAAAGTTTAATAGAAACTTTTACCAAAGTATCAAACATTTCATCTAATTTCACTTGAACGTCGTATTTATTTTAAATGTGACGTTAATTATATGATGCGTAATATTTTTTGGGAATTACTATTCAAAATGCCTTACGTATTTTGAATACCAAACGTATTTCGGTTACTTTAATTTGACCGTCTTGCAAAATTACTACCCTAAATCATCATGTATAAGACTAATGAGATTTTAAGGCGTTACTTCCAATTTGCGTACCGTCGTTGGCAGGTCGAAATAAAATATGCGAAGGTCTAATGAAAACGACCTGCATTATTAACCTCCGTAAGATCGGGCCTTTCGCTGAAGCATTCTTTGCTTAGTTTATGGGCATTAAATTCTTGACACAAAGAGATCTTATCAATTTTGGTACTAAGCTATGGGTTTGGACTAATTTCGGGGTTTTACATTTTGTATTTGGTTATTTTTAATGCGTTATCTAATACATTAAGAAATAGTACATAAATTATTAAATTACAATTTACTCAATACAACGATCGATATTTTTACCGCTACATCAGTGTCAGTGGCAGGCATTTTTTGATTTTTAACAAATTTCATGAAGATTATTCGTAAGTTATCTAAGTTCAGTTAAGTTATAAAGATGCAAACATATACCTACTTCAAATATTTAGATAAATTTCTAATGTAATTTGTTGCAGTACCTAGTTTCAAAATTTGATTACAATACAATAACCTCAAAAAATTGATATTTTGTAATATGGAATTCCAAATATGGACTAGTGGTCCATATTATAAGCATGCGGGCCATATTGCAGACTTCTTCTTTATAGATAAAGGTGTCGAAACCAAAGAAGTTACCTATTACAAGAAGTGAGCCAAAGATAACTCGATAACTATGGCCATAGTAGATATACAAGAACAAAAACTAGGTTATCTAAAAGTATCGAAATTTTTTGGTGTTAAAATTATTTAAATAAAAACACCTTAATTATCTTTATACATTTGGTTTTTATTACAAGAAAACAATAAGGTGGTCCACATTTAGGAAATTTACTCTACTTAAATATGAGATTCGACAGATTCCACAAACTGAGTAAATAGTTTTGTTGGAATTAGTATATTTAACTTTGTTATGACGTTATATTGTAATATTAAATAAAAAAAACCGGACAAGCGCGAGTCGGAATCGCTCACCGAGGGTTCCGTATAAAAAATAAAAGGTCTTGAGCTTATTCTGAAATTCAAACTTAGCTTCTGATACTTCACTTGAACTAGCGGATTTAATACCAAATTTTGCCCCACTTTTAAGGATATTATTGTTTTGGATTTAATCGAAAATGTACAGTTTTAAGATTTTTCTTGAACTATACTACTTGTGGATGCTAGCTGCCGAATTTCATAATTCTAAGTCAACCACAAGTACCCTATTAATTTTGATTCTCTTTATAGTGTGGAAATTTTTGGTGATATAAACGGCCATATCCTTGTTTTAAGTAAATGTAGAAATACTCGTATGATTTTTTCAGGAAATCAAGGGACCATCTGGGTATATGGTTTAAATTTCAACTGGATATCTCCAAGCGTTCTTAAGATCATCTCTTGACAGACAGACTGACAGACGGACAACAAAGTGAAATTCCGAGGTATTGCGTGCTAAGTGGAGATACTGAACGTCGGGATTTGTTTTGTTACTAGAGCAAAGAAATGAAAATGTTATGTAAATAATAATTCATTCCTCCGAGTGGGTATCGAACCCACAACATGTCGCATTTACATTCATACGCTTGTACCCTTGCGCCACGACTGGACTCAGACAACATACATAGATATATTGATAAAAGAAATACTTTGAAAAAGATCTATATTATTAAAAAATTTATTGTAAATCAAGATGATTTATAAAACGGTAAATAATAAAAGCTCAAGATATTACCAAAAATAAAAGGAAATGAAAAAAAGGTAAGATGAATGTTTCTAACGCTTAAGTGGTTTACGAAAGGTAAATTGTACATTTTCGCAGATTATTTATGCCTAAATATATTGCAATTTTTAGTAGAATTTTTTGATAATATTCATAGTATTAATATTCAATTTCAATATCTATATATAATATATAAAAATCAATTGCTGTTGTTAGTCTCGCTAAAACTCGAGAACAGCTGAACCGATTTGACTAATTTTGGATTAGAATTAATTGTGGAAGTCCAGGGAAGGCTTAAAAGGTTAGTTAATATGAAAAAAATGTTAAGAATATAGTAAAAACAACAATTTAGTTTTCCCATAGAGACTATTCCTACATGTCAAACATTTGATGTTCGTCCTGCCGTTCAGAAATCAAATTAAATTTAAAAGTAAGCTTAAGTTTTTTTCTTCATATTTTGAATGTTTTGAATGACAAACATGAAAATGTTCGTCCCGTCGTTCAAAAATCAAATTAAAATTTAAAGAATAGTTAAAAATGAATAACTAATTATAACAGTTATATCTTTCTAAGTACATATTTTCTCGGCTCAATTCTAAAAACTATATTTAATTTTGGTCAACAGATTATTTTTATGTAATTTGATAAATCTTAAGTTTTGTTACAAATTAAATTTATGGATGCAATCATAATATTTCACATTTGAAAACCAACAAATATAAATTGAAATTCAAATCATCCTAAGAGAGTGGATTCTTTTACATTTGTGAGTGTCGGTTACCGCTACATGCGCGAGAACTTTCTTTACTTCTGTGATCCTTTAGGATAGTGATATTTCAAGTTCCGTTCTATTTTCCTTTGTTAATATTTTGTGATAGTGACATTTTACCGCTTAGTGTGCGAGAACTTTTTTCAACTTGATTAATTACAATTTACGATGGCGAGAAGAAGATGACTTGACTTAGGCCGTCGTAGTCAATCAAATATGCGAAGAGCTACCTCACGTACTAACCGCACTGATTACCAGGGAGAAAAAAATTGCCGTATTGCTATGTCAAAATTGGGTTCTTCAGTGAATGACAATGAGGTAAATAAGCTTAGAATGCAACGAGCACTTCATATTGAAAATGAGCGCTCCCGCAGACGCAGTGGCCCTGTGATCCTGGTACGACCTGCGTTCCACTATGATCCAAGGCAATAGACTATTGTGCCGACAAATCGGTAACAATTGGGGACATAACAATAATTTGTAAATATTGTAAGGCGTTAAAATACAGTGGTGATTCTACTTGATTATGTTGTGCTGGAGGCAAAGTAAAATTACCACAATTAGTCTCACCCCTAGATCCATTACGCTCTTTAGTTTCTGAGATGCGAAATGATTCTAAACACTTCTTGGCCAACATTCAAAAATATAATAGCTATATCCAGATGACATCGTTTGGCGCAACACATATTATATAGGACAATTTTATGCCCACTTTCAAGGTAGTATAGCTTAATAGTTTTTATAATATTAAAGTTTGCATTAAAATATACATCACAAATCATTACTTAACAAATCTTTAAAAATTACAGATACAAGGACAAATTTATCACTTACTGAGAGCGCTGTTACCAATATCAGATGCAGATCATCAATTTTTACAAATTTATTTTATGGGTAATTCATACGCGGAAGTTGATAAGCATTATGCTCACAATCTAACAGTGAAGAGAACTATTTTCCAAGAATCACAAATGTTATTTCATCAGAACAATAATTTAGTAAACAACAAAATTGCATTGGATCGGGCCGGCACTTCTTTGTATGTGAAATATGAGGCTATATCTTAAGAAGAGCTTCCATAAAAACCATATTCAAGCCTAACAAGAAAGTGAGCCAATTCTTGAGACCAGTGAAAAGTAATATTCCTTTACATAGTGCAGGTGTATACAAACTAGGCAACTATTGTGACTGACTTATCATACATCGGTCAAACAAAGAGAAGCATCGGTTACAGTGAAGGAACACATCTCCGATATCAAGAATGTATCAAAGTCAGCTGTGTGTGAGCATACTGTGGATAAACCCAGCCACTACATTAGGTTGATAATCCCCAAATCCTCGCTAAGGAACACAGATACATTCCTAGAATGATCTGCGAGGCTATTAAAATATAAAAACATCCTAATTTTAATAGAGAGGATGGCTCGAAACTCTCTACCACCCACCATACCAGAGATTCATCCGGTTAAAATAGTTGTGTGCATTATATATAAACTTTCTTTTGTTGTGTTAAGACACTCCGTTCCCCACTTTCTGCCGAATTCTGGAGGCATTGCGTGTTGAGTGGCAGAACTCAACGCCGCGCTTAACCTCGACACCAGAGCGAAGAAATGGAAATATAAATTTAAGTAAATATTTCATCTCCTCGAGTGGGGATCGAACCCACAACCAGTCGGCTTTACAGTCACACTTCGTGCCGCTGCGCCACGACTGGCCTCATATATATTTTTATTTATAATATTATAAATTAAAAAATACAAGTAGCTTAAGTCAATTCTATGTACGTTCAGATTTATATACATTGTGAAAGAATCAAATGCGGAAACGGCGAAACAGTCTCATTATGTTATAACTTTAAATATACTTTTCTACAAAAGTATTTATTGATGTTTCTTTATCAGCTAAAAACTACTTCTAGTCGAATAACAAGATAAGTAAACTATTCTTCTGTTTAAGAAAATGCAGCATTATAGGAATTAAAATAAAGCGTATCTACATTACAAAACGGGGTGGACTTTTCACATATTCTTTCAATTTCTATCAATACATATATCTTATTTTACCTTTTATTTATTTGCAATTTTGATAATGTTCTAATTAGAAATTATCGTTCATCTCGCTAACTAAATCCATTGCAAATGGTCAAATTTCACTTCGAAAATATTTTAACGCTTACGCGTCTATTTGTGGACGTTTTCTATCTACAACAGTTATCGTATCGTATAGCAATTGAAAAATTCTATGTTTTCCTCAGAACACCTAAGAATAATATATTTAGGAAAACATAGAGTTTTCCAACTTCTACACAATTTTCCAACTTCTACACAATTTTATGAAAGGTTTAACTAAAATCTTAATAAACCTAAAGTATCGGAGAACGGTATACGGTAGAATATTTAAGCAATAAGTTTTGAACGTTAAAAATTTTACTATAAAATTGAATGTAAAAAGAAAGTAACAATTATACATTTAGCACAGCAGGACGGAAACCACAATTCTGTTACGTTCGTAAATGCATTGTTGTCTAGTTGCCGTGAAATTCACTATCTTTAACAAAATTCGCCTCAGGTATTTTAACAAAGTTATATGTAGATAACCTTATCTTCTTGATTACTCTAACCTCCTTTCAAGAACTATTCCACTACGCTTTCGGAATTAACTCACGACTAATTTCCTTTGCGAACGTTCTATTGATCCCTTATGAAGAGATAAAAAGGGTTATATATGCCCACGTTACAGTTAAATTTTATTAGTGTCACAATCTAGGAAAATTTATGGTTAGGGATCGAGTGTGGCATCTAAATTAAATGCTTTCATTGATTTTAGCCTTAGGCTTTTATGAGGTCACTTGTTCAACACAAAATCTGCCGATCTAAATTAAGATTAAAGTAGATTCTTTTATTTATATATATTATTTTCATCACTTCGTTTTCACAGTTAACTTAAATATTATACTAATTTTAAAATACCTCTATAATTATTTACTACCCCAGAGTATCCTAGTCATATGAGATTTACATATGCATAAATGTATATTTTAAACTGAAAAAATATCGATTCTAAAACAATTACAATCCTCATATTGTTATTTCGCCTAGAAATATTTCAGAAATTTAAGGTCGTCTGAAAATGTTTATGGGCCGTTCCACTTTTGATTTAACAATTTTCAATTAGCCTCTTTGAAAATTTAAGATGTATTGGGATGGAAACCGCTATTATATTTATTAAATTGTTTGAATTTATGAACACTTCGCTGTTATTTTTATTGTGGCTTTATTTGCACGGTTTCAGAGATTATTCACTTAGTTGTAACTTTTAATATTATTGAATAAATTAAATCAAATCAGCTTCACGCTGTATCCCGCACACAGTAGGGTAAGCAGAGGGATTCTAGTAATAAAACACACCGTTCCTTCACATTCACGTTATTTAAATTATTTCTTAATTTGTCAGAAAGTGTTACAAAAATAAAGCTTAATAAAATATATTTTAATCATTACACAAATCTAATTGGAAATTACAACGGATAATTTTTTTTTAACTATTGGGGACCTAGTGTCAAGACATCTCGTCTAGCACTTTCACCTCAGATTCGGGACATTTATAAAGAAAGAGGCCGTCCTGGCGCAGGGGCACAGAAGTGTAACTGTAAAGCGACAGTTATGGATTCGATCCTTACTCACACTTAATATTTTCATTTTTTCGCTCTGACACCAAGGCAAAAGCCCGGCGTTCGCCACTTAGCACGAAATGCTTCGAAAATTTTGGCGGAAAGAGGGGAATGGAGTGTCTTTACACTATGTTCGCTCTGCCTGCCCTGCTGATAGAGAGACAGTACGACTTGCAAATATCGAGGATACTAAGCGTATAATGTCTTACTCTCAATATATGACACTATCAAATTTAGTAATGAAATAGTAATCTAGCAGCGGATTCATAGAATATGGTGCGTGAGATGCGAGAAGCGGGCATCCAGAGGGTGGCATGATTAATATCTGTCCGATATTTGTTTTTGGGCATACGGGTACGCGACCCCGGATCCTCGAACCACCACTTGTACCTCCAATCCTCCTCCTCCTATCCAATCAATAAAAGTGCTGTCTCTGTAATATATATAAAATAAAAAAATAAAATAAAATATGCATGGCAATATACATAAATAACAAAGTTAATTATGAATAATACAAACTATATATTTTTAATAAAATATTAATCGAGACGAATTCGTGTATTGTCGTTCCGAGTGTCGCGACCGTCGTTCTGTCTATATAGGTGGTGGTGATGCTGGAAGGCAGCGTTTGAGTCAAACTGACAAGTACTACGGTACTAATATGTATGATGCACAGACTCGTACCAAATGTATTATAAATATAATATGATAATTTGAAGCCTATGATGGCACGATCTTTTAGGATCGAATTTCTATAAAGGCAATATATGTGTAGGGGCGACACATATTGTGGATCCAAGTGATCTTTGACCAATATTATGATATTGAATGTTGCTTGACGTCGCGGAAGCTGACGTGATGGGCTTATGCGAACTGTTATAGCGACATTAACTATGTCGTGGCTGATGCCGTCTCGCAGTACGCTCGCGATACGTAAGCTATGCTTGTATGGCGTTGGTCATTGACATATTATATACCACTTCTACGACTTGGTATACGACTAGTAGGTGTGTGGTGCTATTTTATGTCCCAGCTCCGGTGTATGTAGTAGTGTCCGCCTGTCTCATACGGGTGTGTGGTGCTATTTTATGTCCTGGAACTCTGGTGTATGTAGTAGTGTCCGCCTACGGTTCGAGACACGACTGTGGGGTGTGTGCCGTGCGTTTATTTAACATATCGGCCGCCTAGCGGTAGTGCGTTCGTTCCAACGACTTATATTGATCTCACAAATCAATCAACATCACGAATCACCATTCTAATACAATCTTAATATAAACAAGCGTAACAAGTACCTTCGGAAAGATCACACACAAACGTCTCAGAGGGTTCAACGATGACTGTAAAGCCACGGTCTGGTCGGAACTCACATAACTAGTTCGCAGTTATAGTGGAGAGAAGATAGGACGCGCTCTTGGCTTTTCCTCGGATGAGCTTCGAGTTATGACAATGTCATATTGTCGAGTTTCCAGTTATCTAAATAACTGACACAAGAACAACTTCTGATGGCAAATATTATATCTTATTAAAGCGATACCTTCTAATGGCATAATATGGAATTCTTAATACTGTTATCTCTGAATCTCTAAGAGATTTTGGGTTCTTCAAGATCACAACTATAAACGATTCTAACCACTAGACACATCACGAGCCAAGGCATTATTTATTAAATAATATTTTCAAAGGAGTTTGGGATATCAGTTACATCTCCTTCTTTTAATCTCCCCCTTTTTCGCGGAGGTACATCGCCATATACCTACGATAAGTGCGCAAGGGCTACTAAGTGTCAAGTACGGGCACGGCTAAAGACGCAAGTACCCAGACGGAAACTGCAAAAAAAACGTGGTATATTGGCTCTCTAACCGGACAGGCAGGGAACTCTGTAAGCTTAAGGTAACATTACGGTGTAAGTCTTAGTTAGCCTTAAATAACTAAATAACGAAATAACAATAATAAAAAATGCCATCGAATTGCTTTAAACACGTGCGCTGCAAAAATAGTTACGAGTAATTTTATGTCAGTACATTATACCACAAAAATATTCAATTTTAATAGTTCTATAAAAAAGTCCGCGATACTATATATCTATCTCTTTTAAATAAGTGACCAAGTGACAAAAAATAACTGTTAAGTAAAATTGTTAGGTATTGTTTCAGTTTCACGCTGTATCCCGCACACAGCATGGTAGGCAGAAGGAACCTAATGTTAAGACACTGCGTTCCCCACTTTCCGCCGAGTTCTGGAGGCATAGCGTGCTGAGTGGCGGAACTCAACGCCGCGCTTTTGCCTCGACACCAGAGCGAAGAAATGAAAATATAAATGTAAATAAATATTTAATTTCCTCGAGTGGGGATCGAACCCACAACCAGACGATTGTACAGTCACATTTTGTGCCCCTGCGCCACGACTGGCCCCAACTGTACGAGTGAAAGTTATTTCATTATCAAATATTATCATATTCATGATGTTAATCTTTTGCTTTTATAGCATGTAATTTGGACGTATACTTTTCGAGAAAATGTAACGCTCCGCTCACGATCGCAAGCCTAGCCTCGAGTCCCACGGGGGGTGCCCTTGCCCCCTATGACGTCCTATCATACAACCACGTAGTGTGATGTATCATAATCTTTTGGCAAATGCAGTATAATAAAAATATTATAGGTGTTATGCGGGCGAAGCCGCGAGTGGGCCGCTAGTGTAATAAATATAATATAATAATTTGAAGCCTATAATTGTATGATCTTTTAGGATCGAATTTCTTATAAAGGCAAAATACGTGCAGGGGCGACACATTGAGTGGCAAATGAAGCTTCGAATATAATTACACTATGATTATACTGTTAAATGTCCATAATAAAATGGACATTAGAAATGAATGGTTTTTATATCGTGAACAATAGTGAAGCTCCACGAGAAAGTGGGGCCCTTGCAGAGCGTAAGCAATGCTTGTATGGAGTTGGACTTAGATGTAACGGCTTGTACTGTAGATTCTACGTGCAACTAGTATATGATGAATTGACGATTTATGGTACTATACAAGAGTGTAGTATTTGTCTACTTTTTGCGCGTACTTGTCTACTCTTTGTTTATGATTTTGTAGAAAGCAAAATGTGACGTATCTTCTTATATTCTATTTTCGACTTGTGACTTAGTGTAGGATGAAGGGAGGCACTATTGACCTAGGCCTAAGGCGGTAGTGTACCACGTATTTGTTCAACATTTTGTTTATCATAGAGAGCACAATGTGATAAATGATTGTCGAGATTTGGTGAGCTACAGCTTGCTGATAACAAGTACTTTCAGAAAGATCACATACAAACAAGGCGCAGGAGGTGACTCGTGAAAAGAAGGCTGTCTTTAAGAAATGGCAGCAATCTAATTCTTCTGAAGACAGACTGGAGTACGTAGTAATGAAGGGTGCAAGTAAAAGATCTATAGCCAGAGCCCACAGTTACGAAACTCGTAAATGTCTTCGACGCATGAAGAACGGAAAAGCGGTGGGTCCTGACGACATTCCAGTGATCGTATTAACCATATCTTGAACACTGGAAAGATGCCATAACAGAGGCAGCTTAGCTTTATTCCCACTATTTACCAAAAAGGGGCAGTGTTCAAGATTGTCGTAGTTATAGAGGCATTAAACTTATGAGTCATATCATGAAACTCTTCGAGTATTATCGATCTCAGGCTCCGCCGAGTGTGTACTATCTCTGAGTCTCAATATGGATTTCAGCCAGGATCGCCCAGGATGGACGGCATATTCGCCCTCCGAACTTTGATGGAGACATTAAGGGAAAAAAGGAAAACTCTGCATGTGGCTTTTATAAAATTGCAGGTCTTTCACTGTGTGCTTTGTCAGTGTATCTGGTGGACTTTACAATCCAACGGTATCCCTGAGGTCTATATTGCGATTATCAAAGACATGTACTATGATTCCGCTTCTATGGTTAGAACTACTGCTGGCGACACTAAACCCTTCCAGATTACAGCCGGAGTCCACGAAGGCTCGGCTCTTAGTCCGTTCTAATTCAATGTGGTGCTGGATACTGTTACGGCTCATATCCAAGAACAGCGTGCATGGCTGATGATATATGCCGATGACATAACACTCATTGACGAGAACCGACTAATGCTCTGGAAGGATACGCTTGAGAATGATGATCTTAAACTAAATGTTTTGAAGACCGAGTACATGGCCTGTGGGAGCCCGGACTTGAGCATAATCCATATAGGTTTTGAAATAGACATTAAAAAAAGTCGGAAAAGTTCGGGTACCTTGGATCTGTTATGCACGAGTCTGGAGGCATCGATTACGATTTCTATAACCTGATAAGCACTGCCTGGGATAAATGGCGGAAGATCACTGTGTGGTCTGCGATTGCAGGATACCGCCCATATTTTTTTTACATCTAAAAAAATTGGAAAGCTATTTCGATATTTTAACATTTTTTAACATTTGAACTAATTCCCAGAGAAAAGATAAATTGCAAAATAGAAAAAATATTACGAAACATAAAGTCCAGTGGACATGACAAATTACGTGATTTGCAAGCGAGCCGACTCGCTCCGAGAAACCGCAAAAATTGAAGCGATAAAAATAAAAAGCGTGTAATAAAAACCTAACATATTATACAGTAAATGTAATATTATGAATTTAGTAAAATATGTATCAAAAAAATATTGTTATTAATTAGGATGCATATTAACTGGAGTGATAACAAATCAAATTTTACTTAGGAAAAATGAAATACTCAATAATCATATTTTTTTACGTTACGCTTTCCCGTACACAGCAGGGTAGGCAGAGGGAACTCAGTGTTAAGACACTCCGTTCTCTATTTTCCCAATTCTGTTTTCATCATTAAGTGCATTATTTTTATTCTGTTTTATTATCTTTTTCATTAGTCTCTTATCGTTTCTTCTCATTTTTATTAGTCTCTTATCGTTTTCATTTTAGTAACATACTTTTATATAAATCTTTCTTCATTTTTATACACCAATTTCATAAAGTTGGTAAATAAAATAAATTATAGGTACAGATATACAGAGTGTTTTTGTCATCACGGCATTAAGTGAAAGCACAGTTTTAACATTCTATAAAAGTCTAATACAATTTAAAAGCAAGAGATTTTGCCAAAAATGAAAAAACTATTCTATAAAAGTCTAATACAATTTAAAAGCAAGAGATTTTGCCAAAAATGAAAAAAGTATTTTTTTTAAACAAAATAATTCATAAAATTATCGTAGTAAGATAAAACGCCATTTGTTAAAAATAACGCAAACAGACACTCGCACACGCCTCATTCACGAAATCGAGTCGTAGGTAATGGCGGTGAAGTTGAACGTTGTTTAGGTTTATTATAGAAAATAGGTATAATAATAGAGTAAAATAGAACGAGAGATATCCGTTTCTCGTTTTGGTATGCTTTTTGGGTATGAAAAGTGGCAGATCGGCATCGCTTAGTAATATTTTTGTAGGAGTAGGTGTTTACGTTATTGGTCTACTCGTAACTGCATCACACGTAATACAGTACTTGAAATGAAAAAAAAAATTCTAATCCTAAACTGTTGACTTATTTTGATATTTTTTTTAGGTATGGGTTTAAAATATTTTACCCTATATGATGCTCCCGTAATAGGAGCGCAGACGCTTCCACCCTGTATACTTTTTAACAAATTAAAAGTGTTATTCTACATTTAAGAGATATTCTTTTTGGAAAACGTATAAAAAATTGAACAAAGTAGGATTTGAACTCGCGCCTATTGGTAAGCGTCCAAGCGATATGACCTATACAGTTATACTTTTTCATTAAGCTACGTTGAAACTCTTATACGTTTATTACAATTTATTTATGTTGTTAACATCTCTGTAGAGAGGTTTTTAAAAATTTCCGCTACCCAAAGATAATTACTAAGAATTATCATTTGGCAAGAGTTAAAAATATAAATTGCTATTTATTTTCATTCTCTCTTGCCAAATGATAATTCTTAGTAATTATCTTTGAGTAAAAGAGTTAAAAATATTTAATAAATAGCATTCTCTCTTGCCATATGATATCTGTGATGGGTTTTTCTTATAATATTAAAAATTAATATTATTTTTTAATTAATACAGTAAAAATATATAACATATAACATAATAATATACGATTTTCATTATGAGTTTCATATTTCCTTATTATTTTATATTACGCATTTTGTGTAGCCCAAAATTTTCCAAATAATAACATTTAAAGAGGGCGACGGACTACCTTAGAATGACAGCCGTCAATTATGCCAGTGGCATTGTATGTATCGTCACTTTAAGTAATAGCTACGTATACTGTTATTCAGTTCATTTATTATAATTTATATAATTAACAAGTTAATATATTTTTTAGCACTCTTTATTCCGTACGTCGCAGGGTATTCAGAGTATTCTCTGTGGAAACCTAAGAAGAAGTCTGTTCCCGACTTTCCGCCGGAATCTTTAGGTATTACGTGTTGAGTAGCGGTATTCAACGCTGTGCTTTGTTTCCTTGATAGAGCGAGAAAAAGAAAATATTAAAACTTTTATTTCCACGAGTGGGAATCGAACTCGCAACCTATTGGGCTTACAGTCACAGGCTTGTGCCCCTGCGCCATGACTGGGTTCAATATCACTATTTGAAGAAATTATATTAGACACTTAGTACGTGCCTATAAAATTCGAGGGCTTCCCTCGATTTCCATCATCAAATCCTGAGTTAGTAGTAATGGGACCAATGGGAAAGTATAAATAATATTAACGAATGTAGAACCTCTCCTTTTTTATAAAATGGAGTCAGTTAAAATATAATAAGTTATATTACGGATATTTTTTAAAAATGTATTTAATAACAATTCAAAATAATAAAACGTCAGATTTCCAAAAATTTATAATACTAAATATACACGATTAATCCGATTAAATAGTTTCATCTAAAATAAATAGTAGCTGATCTATTTCTAAATTATGAATAATCAATGTTTTCTAATGTGTCTCTATTATCTTATATATCAATAAAATAATATATATTTATTTAATTTATTTAATCCTTATTAAGTTTATTTTACTGTGATTAGTTTCTTTGTCTTAGTAATAATATAATCATTCGGTCGTATTTTCATCTTCCTGCACAGTTATTAGAAATATAGTTGATTACGTAAATACACTCTTGTATATAACTATAAATACACACTTCTACTAATAAATAGCTTTCAAAATTAGTTAAAATTTGAATTAATATTGACATTTAGAGGCCATTCGTGGCGCAGGGAAACAAAGCGTGACTGTCAAATCAATTTGGTTATGGATTCGAAGTGGAATATTTATTTAAATGTATAATATATTTTCACTTTTTCACTCTGAGTGAGTTCCGCCACTCAACACGCAATGCCTCCAGAATTCGGCGGAAAGTGGGTTTTAACACAAGGTTCCCTCTGCCTCTGCTGTTTGCGGGATACAGCGTGAAGCTGATTTTTTAAAAATTATAATTGTTTAACAATACATTGATGGTCTATAATGAAAGTGAAATGCGGTCTTGCTATAAATCGCCTTGTTTCATAAAAGTAATGTTTCGGCCAAAAATGCAAAGTCGAGGATTATTCACGAATGCTATAAATTATGTGAAACTCCCAGAAAAAGAAGCCTGTGACTATGTTTCATTATAAGCCCTTAGAAATTTATATTTTTACTTTTAAAACTCTAGTCATTGTTAGATGAAATCGAGCAATTTCTTATGGTAAGTTACATTTAAAATATGGGCTTTTTGCAAAATTCAACATGTAGTGCCAAATTTTGTGTATGTTATTATATGTATATACATATACACTGGTGGTACATCTTTTTTAGGTCCTGGTAGTATTGACACTATACATTTTGATATACTTTTAAAGCCTTAAATTGTTTAGTTTTTTCATTATAATATAAAAAAAATAAAAGCCGAAAAAGTCAAACTACTTGAAATACTAAAAACTACTATATAGAAATGAATAAACTTTTGCATGGAAATAATTTAAAGCCTAAGCCAACTTATAGGATAATTTTCATCCTGGTATTGAATGCAGTTTTCGTAGAAAAAATAAAAGTCACACATAGTCAAATTATGTAAAGAGGGAGCCTAGTGTTAAGACACTCCGCTTCGCACTCCGCAATTCTGGAATAGTATAGTATTCGAGGAAAATTTAAATATTACATATATCATTTCTTCGAGTGGGGGTCAAACCCCTATCTCGAATGCAGTCACAGGCTTGTGGGGTATATACTGATAATAAACACAAGTATAGGCTTCTAATAATGAAAGTCTATTTGTCTGTTCGTCTGTTCGTCTGCTCGTCTGTTCGTCTGCTAGTCTGCTCGTCTGCTCGTCTGCTCGTCTGCTCGTCTGCTCGTCTGGTCGTCTGCTCGTCTGCTCGTCTGCTCGTCTGCTCGTCTGCTCGTCTGCTCGTCTGCTCGTCTGCTCGTCTGCTCGTCTGCTTGTCTGTTCGTCAGTTTGTTTTATTACAATCGGTTCATAAGTAAAAAAGTTATATCAATTTAAACTACTTTGTTTGAATTGATATAATTTTTGTTTACAAAATTGCTAATTGCTAAAAGAGTTTATTTTATAGAACTGTTTTATTGAATTGGCTAAATCTTTAGTTTTTAATGTTGTTGTTTGACATTATTTGACAAATGATTACTGCTAGGGATAACAGCATCATCCGTATTTAAAAAAAACCTGGCCACTGCTGCCTAGTAATTAATTAGTAACGAATGCATTTTCGTAGGTATTTTAGAATCACAAAACTATTTATCATTCCGTAACGCAGTGCTTACTTTCACATCGTAGGAAATTTTGAAAAATTATATTATCCTTATTTTTGTATTATTTTGATTTTGTCTTTGTTTGTCTTAGCTAATCTTAGGATCATCTGAATTTATTCTTATAGGACTAACTTTGAAAGATAGAGGGAGTTATGGAGCAACATAAAGGATATTTTTGATCCCATTATTTTCATGCGGTTGAAATTTACGGAGGAAAAACTGTTTGCCGTGCGCGTGTACCTACCGCCTACCTTAATATTATGTGATATAACTTAGCATTTTTCTTTTAAATACGACATAAAAGGCTGAAATTATTTGATTCTCATTCAAAGGAAATGAAATATTTTCATTTCCTTGCTTTGGTAACGAAGCAAAGCGCGGTATTGAGCTCTGTTGCACAAAATTCGGCTTTCAAAATTCAATGCTTTTAAAATTCGGCGGAAAATGGGAAACTGATGTGTAGTAATGAGAACGGTGTGTACTTCACACTTTAAAGGAAACCTCGGAACATTAGGTTCCGAGGTTACCTTTAAAGTGTGAAGTACAATAAAGAAAAGGCGGCTCTGCCGCGCGGAGACCGCTGGTATAAAATATAATCAATTAATAAGTCTGTTGAATTAAAATACAATGAAATAAGAAAATAAAAATAATCGTAAGCTTTTGTAAAAAATTCACTTAACATTTTAATCAATCAAAATAAGTCCGAGCTTTCTGAATGTGCGAATTAATTTCTGCTAACCGATAAGAAAGTTGTTACTTGGAACGTGACGCTACGCTTTCACGAACTGTCTGTTAACAATAATAATAATTCCATTCCCCATTGTTTACGTTTCAAGAATTATTAAAATATTAATGGTTGTATACTGTGTTTTATATTCCTCAAAATATTCACTCTAGTTAACCTAAATGTTAGCTGAAGCTAATTATGAAAACAGTGTATTATATAAGAGGCCAGTCGTGGAGCAGGGGCAGTGCCCCTGGACTAACTAAACGCTACTGGTTGTGGGTTCGATGCCCATTTGAGGAAAGAAAATATTTATTTAAATCAATATTTTCGTGTCTTCGCTCTGGTGATGAGGCGTTGAGTTACACCACTCAACACCCTATCCCTCCAGAATTCGGCGGAAATTAGGAACGGAGTGTCTTAACACTAAGTTCTTTCTCTCTGCCTACCCTGCTGTGTGCGGGATACAGCGTGAGGCTGATTTAATTTGATTTTTTGATTAATATCAATTGTCTGTTTAAGAAATTCCAAACGTAGTAACCCATTTTGACCCATTCTGACGTAAATTATGTACTCGTAATTAGGTCTACCAATATCAATCCGGATCCGTAGTATTACCCGTTCTAAATTAAGATAACGAATCTCTAAAAGATTATGTTATATCCTAGCTAATTCAGGTGAAATTAAATGGTTTTATGTAAGAGAAAATTATATAATGGTTTTAGGTAAGTATGAAATCGAAGACGGAATTCTTCACCGAGATTTTCAGTAAAATAGATTTTGAATAAAAAAAGCGTTTTAAAGGTGCATTTCTGTAATTGTTAACTGTGTGATTTAGTCATTTATTTGATAGGCAACTCAATTTTCTTACTTTCGTACCTTTTAAAGCATAATATGTCGATCAGTTTTACAATAGATTAATGATTAATTAATTTTAAATCAATTAATTAAATATAAATTAAGATATTGAGGCCTGTCGTGGCACAGGGGCAAAACACATGCGCCTGTAAACGGGACAAGTTGTGGGTTCGATTTTCGTTCTGGTAAGGAGGTAAAGCGCGGCGCAGTTCTAAAGTAAAAAATGTATTCCAAACATGGCAGGGTTTGTTTTAATTCGATGTTTAACTTTCCTCTGTCTTATATATTTTTGGTTTGTTTAACGAAACTAAGCATATAAATATACTATTACAGTAAGTTTTACCCATTGTGTAATGCTATTGCTTTTGTAGCTACTTTTAAATATTAAAAATGTCAGCTTCACGCTGTATTCGCATATAGCGGGGTAAGCAGCGGGAACCTAGTATTAAGACACTCCGTTCCCCACTTTCTGCCGAATTCTGGAGGCATTGCGTGTTGAGTGGCAGAGCTAAACGCCGCGCCTAGCCTCGGCACCACAGCGAAGGAATGGAAATATAAATTTAAGTAAATATTTCATCTCCTCGAGTGGGGATCGAACCCACAACCAGTCGGTTTTACAGTCACATTTCGTGCCGCTGCGCCACGACTGGATATGATCATAGTGGAATAATTTCGACATTGTAGCTTGCATGAGGTTTTTACGCATCGAAAGTTTCAGAACTGAGTGCAAAACTCTAATTTATCAATGTGTTACATTTCAGAAACTCTGCCATTGTAATAGTACAGTAGTTCTGAGGCACGACCGACCTCGTAATTAAGTATGGCGAAGTTTAAGTGTTACATAAATCAAGTAGGTTCGTTGCATTGTTCCTTAGGATGGATTGAAGGTGATTGTATATTATAACAATGTTGTTATGGATTTACTCTTTGTCTACAAGAGGAAACTTCATCTCGCATTGTTTTAAATAAAATATAAAACGTTGTGCTTTTAAATTTATCATGCCTTTCTCTCTACAAAAATAAGTAATGTAGTATCCATTTTACTATAATATAATGTTCAACATTTATTTTAAATAGCGATAAATAGCACAATTAAGCAATAGATAAATATTAATAAGTCATAAATTAAATGAGCAATATATAAATATTTACTTAAAATAAAAAAATATAGTGTCTATTTGATAGGCAACTGAGGCCTGTCGTGGCGCAGGGGCACAAGAGTGCAACGCGTTGTTGTTAAGCGTTGTGGGTTCGATTACCATGCGAGGAAATGAAACATTTAATATTTCAATTTTTTTTTGCGCTGGTAACGTGCGGCGTTAAGTTTAGCCACTCAATACGCAATGTGTCCACAATTTAGCGGAAAGTTGGGATCGGATGTCGATGCGCAATTTTACTAAATCACGTAATCTCTTAATAAAATTTATATAAACAGAAAATCTTACAATATGGACGTCACTTATAATGTAAAATTTTGGCGCAATGTATGTTTTTGCATTAGTGATCAGTTGCATTGTAATTTAAGAAACATAGTGATTAAAAATGACAAGGGTTTGAATAATTAAATCTTCATAAGAAACTTATAAAATTTAAATGGATAATTGGTTGAAGAAAAAGTCCCGACTGTTAATTCTTATTAAATGTTGCGCTTGTTTTTTTTTTGTTTTTATTTTTATACACTCGGGTTTTTATTTTTTATGGAACTCTCAATAGAAGATAAAGTTAACGATATAAGATAAGAAGATAAACTTGTAGAGCAGCATAAAGGCTACTTTTTATTGTAATATCGCGAAATTTACACTGGAAAATCCAACTTTACCGTGCACTTACCGCCCTGAAATATAAAAGAAACAACATATTATTAGGTAAATAATAATATTAAGTAAATAAATAATTGTTCAGGTTTGTGAAGTCGCGGTCGGGCCGATACTTTAAAAATACAGATCTATAAAATCTTCTTTCTCTTATTTTTATTCTAATGTACTTTGTCTCGTGGGATCCCTGTCCTATGAATAAAAAATGAATTTATTTCTACGCTATGCCAAGCTTCGCCCGTGTAAATTAAAATAGTATCGGATGGAATGCTACATTATTATAATAACAAATTTACTCACTTTAAGTGCAAAATGTACGTATATTTTCTTTCAAAAATTATATAGGGATAAGTTATATAGTTATTTGGAAAACAAATTGAGCAATTGAATTTGAAATAAATTATTTGCGATGTAATTTGATGAATCATTGCAATCTAAGAGACAGTGGCATTCAATTTCAATTTGGAGGAATTTCAAATCTTTTCTAAAAATATTTGTTATTTTTGGAAAAAAATTTGAACATCAATGAAGTAAATGTTATTTTTTTTATTATACGCTCTGATTCTCGTCTGGTTAGACAAAGTTGCCCGTTGAATTTCGTCGTCTAACTAAACTTAATGTATGTATGTAAATTGTAAATAGTTGTGAACGGAGGAGCTTTTAACCACAGCTAATAAAGAGAATAAAGGCATTTATTTTGTACATTCAACTTAGTGTGAAGACACTCCATTTCCAAATTTCCATTCACTTCTTGAGACTCTGCGTGTTTGAACTCTACGCAGTCTCTTTTCTTTCAAAGAGGTAAATTTGTTCATACATTTTTTTAGCTTCATGCTGTATTCCAAACGTAGCAGGGTAGGCAGATGGAACATGGAAACCTAACGTTAGGACACTACGTTCCCATTAAGACACTTTCGTTACCTTCTTTCTGTTGAATTCTGAAGTCATTGTTTGTTGAATAACTGAACTCAATGCTAAGCTTTGCCTGGTTACTAGAGCGAAAATGAAAATATTAAATATACATTTCCTCGGATGGGAATCAAACCCAAGTTGTAGTGTATAGAGTCGCATGCTTGTGCTCCTGTTTTTTTCATACATATTTGGTATAATTATTCAGCCTCACGCTATATCCCGCACACAGCAGGATAGGCAGAGGGAACCTAGTGTTAAGACACTCCGTTCCCCGCGTTCCGCCGAGTTCTGGAGGCATTGCGTGTTGAGTGGCGGAACTCAACGCCGTGCTTTGCCTCGACACTAGAGCGAAGAAATGGAAATAAAATAAATATTTTATGTCCTCGAGTGGGGATCGAACCCACAACCAGTCGATTCTACAGGCACACTTTGTGCCCTTGCGCCAGGACTGGCCTCAAATTATAGGATAATTATTATAATTAAGTATAATTGTTCAATGTTTATATATAATTATTTAGTCATTAAAGATTTACAAGTACTTTGCCTTCTGCCAAAATACTACTTGCTAACTTCTGTCCCAGTTTGACATTACTTCATTTAAAATTAAGTAAAAAATATAATGTAATATTTAAATACATAAAAATAATATGATTTTATTATTTTATCAATCACAATCTAGTTGTAGAAATATAAATATTTTTCCTCATATTATTTAAGCATTAATTAGCAAATTTATAAAGTAGATTAATTGGTATCTCATTAAGGAAAATTTTCACTTAAACAACGCGGAATTAATTGCTAACGTACTGTTATATATTTTCAGAAGACTGAGGACTCACATTTTAAGAAGGGATTCGTACTAAGACAGAAAATAAATTAATGTCTATTCATTAAGTAATGATTTATATGACTGGCCCCAATTTTTTATTGAAGGTATCTTTGAGAATGAACCGATTTTAATATAGTATTGCGTCTTATGGTCCAGTATTTTTTTATTTAAGTGTAATATTCGACTTATATAGTAAATACTGTGATCATATTAATCTCAATAATTAATGTTACTTGAAAAAAAAAATCCATTTATCGAGAAATGTCATATTTTATCACGTTATCTGCGGACGTAGTATACCTACGGCCATAGTTACCTCGAGCACTTATAATGTAATCATATGATTGATATACGATAAAACTCTTTCTAATTGTTTGTGTAAACTCTTCTAATTGTTTCCATTTCACCACAGAGGTGGAGCCGTAGGTTACAACAGTAGTATGTACTCGTTGAACCAACGAATATGATCTTCCGGTAGTGTGTCAGACCCCCGCGAGTCCAATCGTCGGTACCTCGAAACTAAAAAAAAAGACATAGCCCCCCCATTTGAATCGATTGCGCTAGGTCCCAGAGCTGTATCTCTAACCGTTACAAAGATAGCTTATCGATTGTCTCCTTACCCTGTCTTCGGTAATCCGAAAACAGGGGGAGGAGACGATAACACTTGACAGCGGTCACTTACTCTAGTAGTCTCTCTTAGTCGGATTTATGATCCACAAATCACTCACGAGCAACATCGTAGAGGTTGGTAGTGTGTCGACAAGGGTGGCGTACCTGGTCATAAGAATAACCGATAGGTATAGACAAAAGGTTATACTAGTGTATGCCCCTACATCCACAAATCCTGACGACAAGACATTGCGAAAGCTATGTCTCATGTCTCGTGATTTCAATGCCAAAGTGGGAGTACAAGAATATGGCAGATCGAGGGTAGGAGCGTTCGGCTATGGGTATAGGAACCGTAGGGGGCAAATGCTGGTAAACTTCCTGGAGTCCCAGGGGCTATTTCTGATGAATTCTTTCTTCCAGAAGAAGCCCCAAAGAAAGTGGACCTGACAGAGCCCCGATGGCGTCACTAAAAATGAGATTGACTTATGTCCAACAAGCGCCAAATTTTCAGGGATGTTTTTGTGATCAACATTGTTAACACCGGAGCAGATCACCGTCTCCTAAGAGGCACCTTGAACATAAAGGTCAAAATAGAAAGGGCGAGGCTGATGAAGTGGACTGTTAGACCATATCTACCCCAAGTTGAGGCTAGCTGTGATGCTTTCCAGCTTGAGCTACAGAACCGATTCGCTATGTTGGAAACCACACAGGATATAGACGACGCCACTAGCAGTCTATTGCGTGTCATCCGCGAAGTAGGCTAAAAATATTTTCAATCAACGAGCAATCGACGAAAGTCAAAGCTTACAAGCGAGACTCTGGAAGAGATGAGAAAACGACCCGAATTCACAAACATTACACCAACGAAGCGTCAGATACTTAAGAGGAAAGCGAAAAAACCAATAAGGCGTGACTTAAAGCGTTCAAATACCCGGGATGTTGAGGATCAACAGGGGCTCGAAGGGGCTTAACGAAGCCTCATACCACCTGTTGCCATCTGACAAAACTCAGAACCGCAGAAGGAACTACAGTCACCTCTAAGTTAACAGTTCTCGTAGAGGTCGAAAATTTTTACGCGGATTTGTACTCTTCAAAATTACCACCCTTAGAGTACCGCAACGTGGATGACCCGCGAACCAGACTAAGCCGCCAACTATCAGACGAACTTAATAAGATCGACATGAGTGAGATTAGGATCGGTTATCTTAAAAATAACAAAGCTCCTGGAGACGACGGAATAACTGCAGAGGTTTCCAACGCAGGAGGTCAGCTTTATCGCGGGTTCTAGGATACAATATTTTACTGTATCGTGGTTACTGGCGCTTTGATTAAAATGAGAGAAATTGCATTAAGTAGTAGTCCCCATAGCGACTAGTAACAACATATAAAGGAGGACGACAATGTGATGATAAATTTCATATAAAATAAATTTAAATAGAAATATTTATGCGTTAATATTATTATTCATTCATTCATTCATATTAAATCATACTTATATAACAAGGAAAAGGGGATATTTTTATTAGAAGAAACAGGAAGCTATGTTTTCTTTCTTATTTACTTTTTTTTAGACATAACTTTGTTATTGCTGTGGGGTGAACTAAAATTTACATAATGTCTTAAACCTTATCCCACGAGATGGTCTTATAGTACCGAAAAGGTTATAAAGAAAACTCAAATAACTTTATAAAAGAGTTCTATTTTGTAATTATTTACATTCTTTTCAAAAAAAATTGTACAATTTATTCGTATTAAAGAACATTAACGAAAACATTATACAGTAATTTTCAAGTAATTGACAAAATTATTTAAGTTTTGTTGATTTACTTGAAGTATTTAAATTTAATATACACCCACATCGAACATGAACTTTTAAGGGTTCGTCTAGTCCTTCAAGTCGGTATGGTCCAGTCAAGTGCGAGTCGGACTCGAGTCAACCGAGGGCTCCATCCTATTTCGGATTTGTAGGTCAACGAAAGCTATAACTTATAAAAGTTGTAGCATACGCCCTATTATTTGGTATGAAATTTTGTAGTTCACAAATATAAGTTTGTAATGATTTTTTTTTATGAAATATCAATATTTTTTCTTTTCGGATTTTTTTCTTTATTTGAATTGTAAGTCATTATTCGGCAGAAAGTGGGGAACGGAGTGTCTTAACACTAGGTTCCCTTGCCTACCCTGCTGTGTGCGGGATACAGCATGAAGCTGATTTTAAGTTATCATTTCACGCCAAATTTCATATCTTTATGGCCACGGAAAATTTCCTATATATTTTCACACAAAATGCGGCAAAAAAGATGCGTAAATACACATATCTTTTGACTTTGAAGTTCAATAGTATATAAGTTAGATTTTTTCTGTGCTCCAAGAAATGGTAGACCACAATATTTAATATTCATTTTAGTGTAATACCTTCAAGTAATCTTGAGTAAAATGATCTTGCCAGACCCTCACTCAACAAAGTGATTCTATAAGGGTTACGTTTTGTCCTTTTGAGGTACGGAACCATAAATATATAAAAATATATAATACATACATTTGTAAATTATGTTATGAAAGTTTAAGTATTTTTTTAAACCATTTTGAGCATTGTGATTTGAATGGTGAGTAACAAAAATGTTGCGATCGTGATATTCTCCTACATTACGATCTCTACCTAGAAAACTCTAATAGAAAAGAGACGTTATTCAAGAAACACAAATTTATTTGTTTTACTATTATTTTTTTTTAATTTTAATATATTCTCTATTATTTGAGACGTTTTTTTACGTGTATATGTATATCTATAATATATACCTACATTATGAATATTAAAATAAAAAATAAAGCATTTGTGGCAAGACATGTTTTTTTTTGGGGTTGCGTACCATTTAAGCTAAAAAGCACACTTATTAGATCACTTTGTTGTCCGCCCGACAGACAGACGTATATCTGTCTATCTATCTGTCTGTCAAGAGCAGTTATCTTAAGAAAGCTTGGAAATATCGAGTTGAAATTCAAATCATATACTAAGATCTCATGGTCTTTCATCCTCCATTTCCTGAAAAATTGTATTTCTACACTTACTTAAGAAAAGATTTGGCCGTTTATATCACAAAATACGCATATTTTGACGCCACGAAGGGAAACAAAATTAATAGGCTACTTGCGGTTGACCTAGAATTATGAAATTTGGCAACTAGCATCTACAGGTAGTACTAGCCCAGGAAAAGTCTGAAAATTATGCATTTGTGATTAAATCCTTAAAAAAATAAAAACTTTAAAGGGGGGAAATTTTGATATTAAAGCTCCTAGTTCGAATGAAGCGTCAGAAAGGGCTCTGGCTAAACTAAGCTTGAATTTCAGAAAAACCTCGAGACCTGACTTAACGGAACTTTGCGTTCGGTGGGCGATCTCGACACGCGCTTGTCCAGTTTTTTAAATCACCTTATGTCATGTAAGTCCTATTGCTAAATATGTTATTATTACTTTATATGGAGTACAACTACAAATAAAAATAAAATACAAACAATATTTCGCTGCTTTAATTCAAAACTATCATAAATTTTTAATTTACCATATTGCAAGTTAAGCATCGACAGCCTTTTGTACGAAAGTACCATATGAAATTTTTGATACTCAATCATTGTATACAGAAAAAATATTTTCTGCTTACTAGTTATTATTAATAATTTTAAAATCTATTTTTTGAAACTTTATTTTGCCATATTTTGCATGGGGCTTTGACAACTGGCAAAACTCTTTCATTTTAAGTGATTCCCAATTATCCACCTGTCTAAAAGCAAACTATCACAAGTATGTTCGGAGTCTACCTGACTGGTGTTAGGGAAACGTGGGTATTACATAAGAAGAAAGAAAGAAAATGCTGTGGAGATGCGATCTCTTTGTAGGATATGTCAGCCAATCAGTCTCTTTACTGTGGTTTCGCTTAGCTAAACTATTATTGGATATAAACAGCCTGATCATGGAAGTGCCAATATATTTTTTGTAAAGCAAAGTACAAGCAAAGCAATGTTCAAGAAATTTAGAAACAATATCTGTAAAAACATTCTTCATCCGCTCATTACTTCTTAGTAATTGGATTGTGATTTATCGGCTTTCGTTCATCTCAGTTCGTTAACACGCTTTCCTTTTTTGCCAATTTATTATCAGCTGTCGATGTTAAGATATTTTCGCCAAATACCCTAATTGCAATATTTTAAAATCGAGCATTGTTTACTTATAAAATTAAATATAATTTATTTTTAAGTAATAAGACTATTTCAAAACTTATATTTTTTAATTTTGGACGATACGGCGGCAAAAAAAATATAATTTAAACCTTAGTAAGAAATCAAACGATAAATTATGACAGTATTAATGTTATATGAATAACACAATATTTTTATATTGTGTTATTAATATAACATTTTTATATTGTGTTATTAATATAACATTTTTATATTGTGTTAACACAATATTTTTATATTGTGTTATTAATATAACATTAATATTGTTTGTTTAATTTCATTACCTATCATACCTACTAATTCTGAAATTTTCTATTGTACATAATTAGCATCAGAAGATAATATAAGATAAAATAAATCACAATTTTGTCAGTTTTGGGATAAATATTTAAAAAGTTCTTATAAGTACTCTTATATAATTTTTTGAGAAATTTCTATATTAGGAGCAGAAAACGGCAATATATTGAAAAAATGTATCATAAATATATACAAGGGTAAACACTTACAATTATAATTCTTAATTTACTATTTAAATATTATTCTCATTTTTTTTATTTCATGCATAGTTACACCTTCTTACACTATTCTTAATATATTTATATAAATGAAAATATCAATATTACAACAATTATACATGAAACTTAATATTATGCCGATGTATCAAAATCGTAATACTAGCATATCAAAAATTATGACACATTGTTCGATGTAAATACGGGAGAAGAAGAGGAGACGTCCACTGTTTTTGAATAAATCTAAAGCTTTGTGCGTCAAAAAACATCCTGTTACCGTGGGTATATTAATAAAATTTTACATTCCATTATTTCAAACATTGATGACCATCAAAATCGTTTGTAAACTCATCGTCGTGTGTTTGCTTTAAAAGTGCAAAAAACAATATATTCTGTTAAAATATTTGAACGTTGTGAAATATTTTAACATAGTATAATCATTTATGCATAGATATACAGAATCAATGTAAATAACCGGTTACGTATGATTAATATCACTTTTATTTCTATCTATTTAACTAAGTGCCAAATTGTAAATGATCTGAGAAGAAAATAGTGTATAAAATTAATAACGTAAAATATATTGTAACTGAAAAATCTAGACATGATTTTGCACTGCCTTGTTGCATTGCTGCCGGATGTTCACCTGAAACAAAATAAAACTTTACAATGTGCGAATATAAAATAAAATTTTTATATATTCTCAATGTGATGCACTAATTGAGAATGAAAATAAAGTAGAAGTAGCCGAATTTAAGCTAGCTATTGTCTCTTCCATAGATGTCATACGTGTATAAGTGTGTAAAGTTGCCTTGGCTAAAATAAAGAGTAAAACGGGATCCTATTACTAAGACTAAGAAGGACAGGCTTACGGATAGACAGAGGTCTATCCGTAAGTCTGTCCTTCTGTCTGTCTGTCTGTAACCAGAGTATATTTCAAGAACCAATATAGTGAGACAGTTGAATTTTTCACGGATGATGATCTTTTTTGTTGCCACTATTGCAACAAATACTAATTAACAGAATAAAATAAATAAGTAAGGGTCCTATATAACAGATATTTTTTTGTTATTTTTATAAATGTAACGACTCCAACTTGGCCGAAAAAAAAATTGACAAAATATCCAGTACTCTTTCAATTTCAAATAATTATAAATACACGTAAATGTAGGCTTTATAATTATTTTTCGCGACAAAGAATTTGTTTTGTTACGATAAATTTTATCATCAAAATATGATATTTTTTTTTATTTTTACACACTTTTTCTTGGCTTAAGAAAAATCATCATAAATTTTCTTCGATCACAAATATTTTTATTTGTAAAGGTAGGTACATCATTATCAAATTTATTTTTATCATTTCGCATTCAACACCTCAATGTCAGATATTTGCGAACTGGCACTTCTGATATGTCACCCACTAAAGTTATAACGAAGATCCAATTAAAACTTCTTTCTAATGGTCGTACTTATTATGTTGCTTTTCTTGTACATATTATAATACCCATCTATGGAGTTATCATCAAAATTAACTAGTAAAATTTTGTACGGTCAAAGATATCTTTAATTTTTCAATAGTCTAATAACAATTAATTTATTTAATCACTCCCGCTTTTATGTAGAGAGGAACTAGTATCAATACACTCCGTGCTCCAATTTGATCCTGAATTCCAATCTCCAATTTGATCCTGAATTCCAATTACATGTTGAGTGGCGGAACTCAGCTCATGGTTGTCATCAGAGCAGGTATGTGAAAATAGCTTATTTTCACAAGTCAAAAACACACCCACATTTATACTTATAATGAAAGCCAATATTTATATTGTATATTGAAGAATTGAGATAATGAGTACGTTACATGTCTCTTGTTATTCCTCTGTCTCCAATGTGCTTGACATTATTTGACATTTTACATTACATAAGTATTGTCATTTCAAGCGCTGAGTTAATCCATTACAGACTATGGAACTGAATAATTCAACAAAAATATTGTAGCCATGATGCATTTTATAAATAGATTGAAAAGTGCTTAAACATATTATATTGTATTATAATAAAATATTTACTTTTCGCGTGGATATATTTATTTTTGCTAGATATATAGTTAAGAAGAGTTTAGTGAAAAAAAAATCTAGTGAACCTTACTGTTTTTTCCTTTTTCAACTGTATCCGTGGCATGTAAGATGTTGAAACTGATTTCTACTTTTTAGGTATAAAATAATAATTAGAATGATTACCAGAGAACAGTCCAATTTATAATTATGTACATCATTACATATCCTCTGTTGTCAAGATAAAGATAAGAGAAGAAAAAACCTTAAGCTTAAATTTAACTATCATAGTGCAATATTCACTTACCACCACAATATTAGGAGTATTTTAAATTAAATGCGTTAATGATACTAATAAACAATCTTACCAGACAATACATGAACACGAATGGATGCAGGAGGGGCGTTGTTGGGCCCACAGCTGTATACGCCAGCGTCATATCCCCGAGCTCGTTGCACCAAGAGTCGACTCGTACTCTTGAGACCTTTTTCTGTTACAAGCGATATTCCTCCTCTTGCCGAGTCAAAATTTATCGTCTATAAAATTAAATAATTGGGTGTTAAAAATATCTGACTTTTAAATATTTTTTTCCATGTCCTGGTTATCCTGGCAAGGACACCAAAGTCATGACATGATAATATTGCCATTACCATGAGATCACAGGGGTGAAATTTATTATGCAATTCAGAAGTGGGTCAAAATAGCATTGTTGATTTTTTTCCCTCCCGTCCAACATAAATTCGATACGTCTATGTACGATGCCACACAACAGATCCTCAACCAATGAACTGATTGGTGATTTAGTTTCACAAGGAGTTTGGATGATGTAGTCACCATCGAGAGTGCTTTTAGTCATGATTCGAGAATTTTTTTTTCAGTCGTTTGACGACACTCTATCTCTTTTCTAGTTGCTTACTTTTACGTGAATTTGACTCTTATTTTACGTTGTCATATTAGGAGTCTGTTGGGGAAGATAATCTGAGTGAGCGTAGTCATCCCAGTGTTACAACGAAAAAAAAATAATCTGATGATAATGCTATCTACACTATCGGATTCTGTGGTGACTTTACCAATAATCTATATTCCTAAAAAAATGATTTTGAAACATTTTTTTGATTGATTATTAATTAATAATAGCGTACATTTAAGCAGCAGAGATAATTTTTTTTTAGTGTTAATTGTTTTTTTAATACTATTATAAATAATGGATAGGTTGAATGGAGCCATTCTTATAAATAACGAATAGTAATAAGCGATATCCTAAAAATGGGTCCATAGTCCGTACTTTTCCACTCTCATGATGCCGAGTTAACTTCACATAATGTTAGGTAAAGGCATTTAATTCTCTAAAAAAATCAATATCCATAATATTTTTCCTTATAATTGACTATTTTTTCTTATTATTGAAATATACTTTACAATAAAAGTCAATTTCACATATATTTTAGATCATTTGAATCACAAGTATCATATTATAAAAATAGATTACCCAAATACTTTCTTTTAAAGAAGCAATTAAATACTCCTTGCTTCATCGCTACTTAGAAAGTTGGAGTCGTGTTACTCTAGATAATGAATATCGTCAACAATTTTTGTTTTTTCCTACTTTAAGAGCACCATTTTTCTGCTAAGTATATCACAGCTTCACTCTCTATTCCGCACACAGCAGGGTAGGCAGAGGGTACTTAGTGTTAAGACACTCCGTTTCCGCTACTCCGCCTAATTTTTCAACCAGTCGGTTTTATAGTCACACTTCGTGCCGCTGCGCCACGACTGGCCTTATATTAAAAAAAAAACAAGTTAATAAATCGGTATTACACTAAATGAATAGGAAACACATATTCGAAGGTTTCCCGCTGTTTTCATTAAGATTCCATCATGATATCCAGACTTAGTGGCAATGAGACCATCTAGGAAGCACGCTCTTCCAAAAAAAAATTGATTTACAAATGACTGAGAAATCGAGGGATACACAAAAAAATATAATAGACCTTCCGACCGTTTTTGAAATTCAAAAATTATAAATGCGTTTATGATTATTACGTAATTTTGAGTAATACAAAGTAGTTTCTGGAAACTTTTTACTTTCTAAGTATCATTTCTTCAAGGTTTTTCTCTTTTTACCTGTTCTCCATGAGTCCACGTGATTGACGAAGGTGGCTCGGGGGTATGTCGGACTGTGCAAGTGAGATTGATCGTTGATCCCGCCTGTATGAATAATTCTGCGCCACTCGATATTACCGTTTCTGGTTCTGTATAGCCATAGAGTATGTAAGATGTTTATATAAAATACGTATGGAAATTAGTGCGTTCGAAGTCAATATTAGGTTTATGTTATATTAATTAGTGTACAATACTTACAATAGAGTACAATAGAGTATTTTACTTACTATAAGTTTGATTTGATGGTCTGTTTGCCTACTTACCTGTGTTATTATAAAATATTTTAAATAACTCTATTAAAATATAGTCCAAAACTGAAGCCGTCGTGGTGCTAGGGTACGAACGTGCAACTGTAAACATAACGGTTGTGAGTTCAATTCCCAACCGGGAGAATGAAATATTTAATATTTTCATTTTCTCACTTTTGTAACGAAACAAGGCTCTGGAATGAGTTCCGCCACTCAACACACGATGACTCAGGAATTCGATGGAAAGTTCGATGGAAAAAAACCAAAGGGTGTTAATGGAGAACAGAGTGTGTTAATACTAGGATCCCATGTTCCCTCTACCTTGCTACATGCGAGTGCAGGTAGTCAAAAAAATGTCAGGTGTGGGACCTATCTAGTACTATCACTCTCAGTTCTATATGTTTTCTCTAATTTATTAAAGTATAATATTATAATTTTAAATTTTATTATTTCAATATCGTTAATTTTATTAAAATAATTATAAATTTCATAGTTAAGCAAAGGAAAAAAGTATTATTTTAATTTGCTTACCAACAATATTAAGAAAAACAGCATGACCAATAGGTGGAGTTGTTGATATTTGACATTCATATTGTCCAGAGTCCCGTCTTTGTGGGCTTCGTATTCTCAAAGCCCATTCTTCTGATCTTGGCTTATGCTGAGCCTCAAAACGCTGATCAGAAGTGTACGTGTACCGACCGACAGTCAGTAGGTGTATATCGCGGTGACGCACCCAGGATACCTTTCGAAAAATAACTGGTTATAGTTAATATGTGTATATTGTTTGAGTATATTGTGTTACAATTGGACCTCTTTCGTTAACATAAGATCATGAACGCTGGTTTTTGAATAACATTGACGTTGCCACGGTCGGGCATTCGAGAGTGCATATTTAATAGTAACGGAAGTGTACAAGAAAGTAACGTATAATTGATATTTAATAAAATTTATTTGTTCATATTATTCTATTATCTCTACTTTACGTAAAACTGTCATCGCAAATTTAGACTATTAAAAAAAAATATAATTGAAGAAGTAATATATAATTTTTAAATATGAGTCGATCATTTATAAGCGATCCCTTCTAACCGATAACTTTATAAATCTAATATTAAATTGTGACTGTTCAATATTTATTAAAATATCGTTAAATTTATTTAATCTCGCTTTTAAGTTATAAATTATCAATTCTACCTAAACTATCAAAAGTATCCTTTTAAATATAATGAAAAAATAAGATGTTTTTGTTTTATTCATAAAATTATATCGAAGTTGAGATGTGGGACATGTCTGACTTCACAAATTATGGTTATTGCGTCGTCATAATTCATTTTCAATACTCGAAATAAAGAATATTTGCTTAAAGTAGAAAGTGTAGAATATAATCTTATTTATATATTAATATAACGCCTTTTATACAATTCAGTTACTTAAATAAAATGCTCGATACTGCTACTGTAACATAACATAACAAGAATAGAATACCACGTACAGTGCTGTCGTTAGTAGACGAATCATGGTATATAGTGTTGCCATATCATGTCAATAGCTAATATTACATACATCAAATTTTCGAAAGAAACTATAAAATTCAAAGGATTCAATTGATATTAAGTACTAAAAATAGTTATCTAACTTAAACGCTAATGAAACGATATGATTGCAAAGTCTGCGAAATACTTTAGCACTGTTCGTTCAAAGGAAAGTTACTGTTTCAGAAAGAGCACTTAACTAACGAGACATAGTTAGACGGTTACTCGTATCTTGCAGTAGTTGCATGAAATTTAACTCCATTTAAGATTATCAAATTAGCAGGATTTAAGTGCCATTAGTAAGTACTTTAGTATATTAAAATCATTTGTCAAGGGGCATAAAAAAACGTAATATTTAATTGTAAAACTTATGCTGTACTTTAAATATGCTTAAAAAGCAATTTTTACATTAACCTGCCCAGTTAAGAACATATTACACACAATTTTAATATTTTCTTAAAATTACAAATATTGAGCGTTTTAAATTTGGATTATCTGTTTGATTTTGATATTTTATTTTTTTTCCATCTATTTCAACGATAGTATATGTCTTCTTCTTCTTATTCTTCTTTCTGGGATTAATCCCGGCTATTTGCTAGGGTCTGCCTTCCTGCTCAATCTACTCCACTTTGCAAGGTCTTTAGCGTATTCGGTGGTTAGACCATTGGCTCTCATATCCTGCATCACGACATCTAACCAGCGCTTCCTTGGGCGTCCGAGAGGTCTCACTCTAGGGACTAACATAGCAAGGCACTTGCATCCGACATAGCTCCTAGGCCGGCGCGTAACGTGACCAAACCATCTCAGGCGAGGCTCTTGGAGCTTATCCGCTACGTCACGGACTTCAAGACTACCTTGAATGAATGTGTTGCGTATGCGATCAGACCGCGTTACGCCACACATCCACCTCAGCATCTTCATTTTCGTGACGTGAAGCTCCTGAGTGTGCCGAGATATTGCTGGCCAACATTCGCTGCCGTATAAAAGAACCGGTCGGATGATGATCTTGTATATCAGACACTTGAGTTTGGGCGGTATTCTGTGATCGCAGACCACACTAGTGACCTCCCGCCATTTGGCCTAAGCAGCGCCTATCCGGCTATAGACATCGTAATCGATGCCTCCAGACTCGTGCATAACGGATCCAAGATATCTGAACTTTTCCGACTTAACGGCTGGTTCAGAACCTATAAGAATAGTGCTCGAGTCTGGGCTCCCGCAGGCCATGTACACGGTCTTCGACACATTTAGTTTAAGACCACCGTTCTCAAGTGTACCCTTCCACAGGTTCACTTTACGCTCCAGCATCAGTCGGTTCTCGTCAATGAGTGCTATATCATCGGCATACATCATCGGCCATGGAGGCTGGTCTTGGATGTGAGCCGAGACAGTATCGAGCATCACATTGAAAAAGAACGGACTAAGAGCCGAGCCTTCGTGGACTCCGGCTGTAATCTGGAAGGGTTTAGTGTCGCCAGCAGTAGTTCTAACCATAGAAGCGGAATCATAGTACATGTCTTTGATAATCGCAATATAGACCTCAGGGATACCGTTGGATCGCAATGTCCACCAGATGCACTGACGAGGCACACAGTCAAAGGCCTTTTGCAGATCTAAAAAGGCCACATGTAGAGCTCTTTTTTTTCCCTGTATGCCTCCATCAATATTCTGAGGGCGAAAATGGCGTCCAACCTGGCCAATCCTGGTTGAAATCCATATTGAGACTCAGAGATAGTACACTCGTGGCGGAGCCTGAGGTCGATCATGCGCTCGAAGAGCTTCATGGTATGACTCATAAGCTTAATGCCCCTATAACTACCACAATCTTGAACACTGCCCCTTCCCTTGTAAATAGGGGTAATGAAACTGAGCCGGCATTGGTGTGGCATCTTTCCAGTATTCAAAATATGGTTAAAAAGGACTGCAAGCATGAGCACACCAAGAGAGCCCAACGATTTCCACGCTTCGATCGGAATGTCGTCAGGTCCCATCGCTTTTCCGTTCTTCATGGGTCGAAGGCAATTACGAGTTTCGTCAAGGGTTATTGGGGCAATAAGTCCGAGGTTAGGCGGTGGGTCGTGATGAAGACTGCATGGGTGCTGAATATTCAGCAACTCTTGGAAGTAGCTTTTCCATCTCTCCTTCACAGAGGCATGACTACAGAGCACCGTGCCCTGGGAATCTCTGACGCAAAGACATTTTGCGATATCTTGCGTCGCTTTATCCCGGGAACGTGCCAGTTTGTAAATGAACTTCTGCCCCTCCACAGTTTCAAGTTTATCATACAATGGTGGCAAACTCCTACTGCGGGCTTTGGCTACAGCTCTTTTACAGGCACGTTTAGCTACTATGTAATCCAGTTTGTCTTCAGGAGAATTGGATTGCTGCCACTTCTTAAAAGCATCCTTCTTTTTACGAGTCATCTCCTGCACCTTGTCATTCCACCACCATGTGTCCCTGTCGATGATACGTCCTCCCCTAGAAAGGCCAAGAATTCGCCTGCCCGCTGCAATGATTGCCGACTGAGCTCGATCCCAAGCTGTCTCTCAATCCTGAGGTGAGTCTCGGTGTTAGTCGAAAGATTATGACTTTTCACCTCTGCCAGGAAGTCGGTCTGCTTCGGGCCATTGAGCAACCACCACTTGATCCGAGGCCTACGTTTCTCGGGTACTTTCTTCGTCGGAGGTACGTTAAAGTCCATGACAAGAAGACGCTTTCGCCTGGAATGACCTTACAGTTAGTTCCCCTGACCATATGACACCGTCTGGTCAATAAGTAGTCTATTTGAGTTGAATGGGACCCGCTCTTATACGTGATAAGGTGCTGAGGATTCTTTTGGAAGAACGTATTCACGACAGCCAGATCTGACGCAATACAGGTTCTCAGAATATTTTTTCCCTCTGTATTACGAAGACCGAGCCCAAAACCCCCGTGAGCACGTTCATACGGCTCAGCAGTCTTGCCGACGTGACCGTTCAAGACCACTTCGGTAGACGGTACAGCAAGTAGCATCTCTTCATACTGCTCGAAGAATGTCTCCTTTTCGGATGCGCTACATCCCGCCTGGGGAGCATAGGCACTGATTAAGTTTGTGGTAACGCCCTCAATCAGTACCCTTACTCGCATCAAGCGGTTGCAGCGACGGTCAACTTCAAGGAGCCTATTCTGAAGCTCTTCAGAAAGCACTACCGCCACACCGTTTCTACCCGAAGGTGACCCAGTGTATATACGCCGGTAATCCTGTTCAATGTTACGGGACTTATTGCCCTTCCAACGAGTTTCCTGGAGGAAAGCACACTAGACCCGACGTCTCATGAGTACATCTGCGATTTCCCTGCATCGTCCGGTTAGAGAGGCAATATTCCACGTTGCAAAGCGGAGTTTCCGTCTGGGTACTCACGTCTTTAGACGTGCCCGTACTTGACACGGTAGCCCTTGCCCACTTATCGCAGGTGTAGGGCGATGTGCCTGCGCGTCGTTTAGCGGCGACGCCCTAGCCGTACCCAGTTTCAAAGGCGAACTTTCCATTATAGCGGCGGATGGCGGGTTTTAAATGGAGCGACTGCCATCTGACCTCGAAAACCCCTTTGTGGGGGGAAACCGGGGGGAGAGGAATAGGACAAATAGAAAAGGGGGGAAGGATGGGTAGAAGGAGAGGATAAGAAAAAGGAGGGGATTAAAAGAAAGGGACACCACTTTTATGGACTGAACGGAGGTTATAACAAGTGGTGGTTCGAGGATCCGGGGACGCGTACCCGTACGCCCAAGAACAAATATCGGGCAGATATTAGTCAGGGCACCCTCTGAACTCGACAACACGAACGACGACGAACAATAGTATATGTATATGTATGTATGTATATATGTAAGTATGCATTTATGTATGTAAGTTTATATTTATAAATATATAAAGCAAGTACACCGCTTACCGATTTACATACTCCTACACCTTAAGGTTACCTGGCATAGATCGCTTATAGCGAAAAGGCCGCCTGCTGTGCATTTTCTTATGTGATATATTTTCTCTTATGTCTCTTTATTTTGTGGTGTACAATAAAATATTATTATTATTATCTTCCATCTTAACTAAAACAAGATTTTATGTCTATTGAGTGGGTAGTATTTATTTTACTTTTTCACCTGTATACTCCGTTTTCATTAAGACACTTCCGTACTCTACTTTCCACCGAATTATTGAGATATTAAGCAGGTTTGAGTGGCGGAATTCAACGCCTAGCTTTACCTCGTGAATGGAGCGAGGAAAGGAAAATATTAAAATTTTCATTCACTCGACGATGAAACGAATCCATAACCATCACGCTTACAGCGTATATCTGCGCCACGTCGGCCTAGTACCTAAATATAAAGCTCCTACCGAAAAAAAAATGTAGATAGGTACACAATTTGCTAAAAAGCTGCCGTAAATAAATTATAAAATTTAATAAAGTCCCAGTATTTTAATGATAACAGGAATTTTGAGTCCCTTTGTACTTTAATATGAATTGACACTTTCAAAAGAATCCGATATAGTAGAATCGTGGTATTTAATAAAATTAAAACGTGAACATCAGTCGACATACAAAAACGTATAATAATTTAATTTAGTCTCACAAAACGTTATATAATAGCATTAATGTTTCTTGATTTTTTATTCTGTAATATAAGTCTATAAGTGTCCCGCACACAGTAGGGTAGGCAGAGGGAACCTAGTGTTAAGACACTCTCACTTTCCGCCGAATTTTGGAGGCATTGCGTGTTAATTAAACAGCATTATACAATATGACTAGCAGGTCGACAGTAGTTAAAACACTCCTTACCACACTACCCCCCCATTTTTGAGACTGTGTATTAAGTGACGGAACACTACAAAATAATTATTTACGAATGAGCATCGAACCCACGACCGTCACGTTTACAGTCAAACAAGGCGTGTGTCATTGCGCCACGACGGCCTAAACAAAACATTATATTCTTATTATCAGCTATTGTGCTTTACAAACTTTGCGAAAGCAAACCTAGTTACTTTATTCACTTGATAGCACGCACTGTGTGACTTAAACTTGCCGTTTACTTTAGTAGTCGTTTTTTACATTTTGCGAAAGTCAATCAACTAACTTTCGTGTTATATAATATATTTTTGAAAAATTGTTAGCCTATCCAGTTCTTTACATTTATTAGGGTTCTGTAGCCGAATGACGAAAACCGAAAACCTTATAAATTTGTCATATCTACCTGCCTGTCTGTCCGTCCGTATGTCACAGCCACATTATTCTGAAGCTATGAAGACTACAGAATTGAAACTAAGTAGGTAGATAAATTCTGTTAAACGTTTTACGATTTTTAACATTTTGAAAGTGTTATTCCACTTGGGAAAAAAAATACTTATTTAGAAAAACGTATAAAAAATTTAACGTTGCGAACCTGTATTTTTCTTTCCTAATTGTGGAATAACACTTTAAAAATATTAAAAATACTTCATAAATAGCATTATCTCTTGCCAGACGATAATTCTTAGTTGTAACGTATTCTTAGTGTAAATAAGTTGCACAATCGTATAAAAATTTCGACGTAGCTTGATGAGAATGTATGGCTTAGTGGTCAGAGCGCCTAGTCGGTTTCCAGGAGCGCGGGTTCGAGTCCCGCTACGTTCAAATTTTTATACGTTATCAAAATATGTTTTTAAACAAACATAAAAATACATGGAATTGAAACAAAAAAAACATCAAATTTATACGTGTAGGGAGGGTGCCTTTAAATATGTTCAAAGTGGTAAAATGTCAGTATTTTGGTCAGTACGCTACTACGTAAATCGGTAAGTTTACTTATTAACGTTTATTAGGATCTCCAAACAGTTTTTTATTATAACTTCTAATTTCCGTTGACCTACAATCCGGATATTGGTACGGAATTCTCTCGACTCGCACTTGAGCGGTATTTCGCTGTAAATTCACAATAATCAAATAATATTTAATACTTATAAACGCCATTTGCGCCTTGAACATTGACAGCGATTTTTGTAACGATCAGGATACGATCAGCTTGACTTTTATGGGTTGACAACAGTAGTATTCTCAAATCATTCACATGAATGATTTTGATTTGCTTGCTATGAGAGCAGTTGCAAAATGTCGAATTATAGAGCTAAGAAGAGGCTTCATTGTTTCGAAAAAACAGATCAGAGAAATGGTCAGTTTCAGTACATGCTCAAAGCTACGATACTCGCTAGTCACTGCAAATAAACTGTGAAATAAGCATAAGAGAAATGGTCAGTTTTAGTATCAATTCGAAGTTTAGTATCCCCACAAGTAAAACAAGTTGGTCTGCGGGCTGTCATGATTATAAAATTACGTGTCATATATACGTAATGTTCTAGAAAGCCTAAAAACATTGAAAAATGAGACAATAGGCAAGTTTTTAGTGGACGTCATCCGTTATAGTATCTGTCTATTTTTTGTTCATACATAAAATGGAAGGCCAGGAACATCTAAAATGGATGGAGCTATAAAATACCAGCTAAAGTATAAGAATTATAGATAATATGATCTTTCATAAAACTGGTGCAGCCTGACGAGTACTCGTATTATTGATTGACGTATAGAACTTGAGGGTCACATCTCATCTAGAACTCGAACTTCGAACAAACTAAACTATGAGAATTAGGGATATGGTGCCCAAATAAAAGGCGTTCTGTCTAATGAGTATTATTCATTGGCGCATAAAATTAGTGAGTCAAGAATATCTAATGTGGAAGAACAAGCGATTAGCCAAGCCAGTCTATTTACACTTTTTACAAAAAATGTTAACTCTTATGAGTAATACTGGTTAACATACAAAAATCAAAGAACAGGAACAACATATAAAAAACGACTAACTCAAGTTTATATGAGTAATTTTGTATAACACATTTTGATTTGGTATGAAATACCTGTGATGTCAATAAAAATGAACTTGATAGACGGACAGAGGGATATAGAACAAAGTCATCCTATAAGAGTAGCGTTTTTTCTTTTGAGTTGCGAAACCTACCAAAAAATTATTATAATAAATATTAAGTTTCACAGTACTACATTTAAAAACAGTCATTTTATAAAACGTTTGAGCCTTACCATACAAAGCGATTCAAGTACCACATTGAGCTTCGAAATAACATTAAAGAATGATTTACAAACTTTTGAATAATTTACAATTACTTTCATAACTTTATACTTCGATGCGGTGGAGTATGGATAATATGCAAAGTACAGTTTTATGAGTAAAATTCATCAGAACTGTTATTGTTATCTTTCTTGGCGTGTTTGCCGAATATTTGAGTATGCCATAAATTAGTTTTATCTACCGAATTTTAAAATATCTTTCCGACGTCTTAATTTACATCCATCGTGCCGAATTTAAATATAAAACGGCGACGATACTAATAACATTTTTTAGTATTATATTATTTTTTCTTTATCTCGGTATGTCCATTAATTATTAAGATTCTTTTATTTACCAAATATTAAAATAAGGTGTTTTTTTTATATAAAGCCTATATATAAAGAAACTTCTTGCATGATTAGCATTAATATAATATTATACGTGTATTATAGGCTATAATTATATTACTTTGTATTACATGTATATTGGCTGTATAATTTACACGTAAAAAAATCTAAGTAGATACTCAACTTACTGATTTAATAAAGAGATAGATTAATAAATATTCATCTTGTATCGTATAGTATTATATTAAAAGTAATAATTATTAATCTTTTGTCGTAAATATTTAAAAGTTTAAATAAAATCGACCTAACCTTTTGTACATGGTGTATAATGGAATACGGATATTTACAGTCTACGTATTATCAATACGGGTACTTAAGAGCGCACTTTAAAGTCGAAACGATCGCTATCAGTGAAGCTAATCATAAAAATAAAACCTCTAGTCTATAACCATGAGCATTTTATGTCGGCCTGAAATAAACATGAATTCATTATCCTCAATTTAAGAGGAAATTTCATAAAATCAGCTACACGCTGTATCCCGCACACAGCAGGGTAGGCAGAGGGAACCTAGTGTTAAGACACTCCGTTCCCCACTTTCTGCCGAATTCTGGAGGCATTGCGTGTTGAGTGGCAGAACTCAACGCCGCGCTTAACCTCGACACCAGAGCGAAGAAATGGAAATATAAATTTAAGTAAATATTTCATCTCCTCAAGTGGGGATCGAACCCACAACCGGTCGGTTTTACAGTCACACTTCGTGCCGCTGCGCCACGACTGGCCTCAAAATTTCATAGGTCTTACAAAATACAATAGGTACGTACTGTTTGATTTTACTTAAGTTTCTCATATAAGAATGGCATATCAATTTTTATTGAATAATTCATTGAATGTTTTATTTCATTTGATTGATCATATATTATATTATTTCAATAACAAAATAATGTATGTTTGATTGATTGTAGCGAGATCAAAGAAAACATGTCTAGTGCTTACTAAATATTTTAAATATTTATTATGCAATTTTACATGTTATCGTGGCACAAGCGTGTGAGTGTGAACACGTTCATGCTTGTGGGTTCGATTCCCATTTGGAAGAATGAATTTTAATTTTTTTGCTCTGGTAACAAGACAAAGTGCGGCGTTGGGTTTCGCACACTCAACATAAATTCAGCGGAAAGTGGAGAACGGTCTTAACATTAAATTCAATCTGCCTGGCAGGGGAATTGCGTAAAATGTAAAATATTATACTTTTTTACATTTTATTATTTTCTCTTTTAAAAATACATTTTCTCCAGAGAGAGAATTCAACCCTCAAACATCGTATTTGCAGACAGGCCCTGCGATAGCTTCATAATATTTCATACATTTTTATTATAATTTACAAATAAAAAAGGTTGCTTAAATCAATACAGAGATATTATACAATTTTAAAAAGATATTATTTGTATATTCGTTTCAGATATGAATTTTGAACTGTAATATTTATGATTATTATTTTTTTAATGTTATAATCTAAATATAGCACATATCGTAAGTCGATTAGGATAAAAGTTATATTATGAAATATCACGCACTATCGATATCGGCGGGAAGCGGAAAGCGGAAATACGTGCTGCTACTTTCTCGTTCGTCGATTCTAAGTGGAAGTAACATTATTACATTATTCTATTTCTCTTTATTATTTTATATACAGGAATAATAAGTTATATTTCATGTTATTACGCTCTTAAATAAAAGAAAATGAAAAAAATTCTGTAGCTTTTCCTTTGAACATACAAATATCATATCATTTATATAAATTTAGATACCTTAATCACGAAAATATTCTGAATATAAGATATTACTTTTTCGTAATGCCAGCAATATTTATTATTACATATTTTTTACTTATTATTTAAATAAGCTTTATATTTGAGAACAAAATTAGGGTAAGTGTACTTTAGAATTTGAGGTAATGAAATCATCGAAAACATAGCATATAACAAGGTACTTGGATTGGTTTGACAGCAACTAATTAAAGACAATAAATAATGTTGAAAATTATTATAAGTTTAATTATTATATTACGGAACGATGACAAGTAATTGCTAATTTTGATAAAATGAAAAAAAGACAAAAAAAAATAAATATTAGAAATCACAGTGGATTTTGAAGTAAATATTAATATTTGTATATTATTTTTACAAGTTATTAATAGCAATACTTACGGTTCTATTTTGGAGATTTTTTACTCTACAGAGTAGTCTTACTGGATGTCCGACTAATCCTGTAATATTTCGTGGTGTGCTGGGATCAAAGTAAGGTGCATCTGGTGAACCATGCCATTCTTGAAGATATTCAGCTCGAAATTTCTGGGATGATATGTCCATGGTCGTGTTATCGATTGGCATATCTGTTCCGGATCCAGCTGTAAAACAAAAAATGTTATAATAACCACATTTTATGATTAAAAATATTAGGATTAATTTAAAATATTTGGCTAAAAAAGGCTATGACTTAATAAGATTAAAGCGAAATACATAAACAATTCTCTTAAATCCAATTGAAAAGGCGTAGTTTCATTAGAAAGCAACCTTCAAAATCCACCAGCAGATATTACCAATTGAGCCAGGCCTTTGAAATTTTCGAAAGCTATGGATTAAGTGGGCTGGAAGATTATTCTGCTTAATTTACGTAAATTACCAGTCATTGAGCCACATTGAAAATTTAATTCTTATCTTACATCTAAATATTAGATATATTTTATAATTAATAAAGTAATTCTGCAATAGCTAATCCCACGACTGTCGAAAATTTAATTTAATTTACTAGAATAAGTCTTGTACAATACTCACACATTTTTTTCTATGAATTTGTTATTAATTCATAATATATGTGGCATTATGTGGTATTGTAAGTATAATAAAAATATGTAACATTAAAAGTCATTTTATACATAATACAAAGGTACAGTGAAAAAAAAAATATATAAAAATTAATAATAGTCCAGCTTTATAAGAGAGACAAAGGTTCGTTTCTTCACTCAGCTTAATATACAATCTTATTGAGCTCCTTTTCATTCAAAGTCAGTCGACCGAAAAGAAATAAATACATACAACGAGCCTCCAAGGCGGAGTATGATTTACGACAAAACATCATTTCGTGAAAGGAAATCGGACTGTGCCTTTATTTGGCAAGGATACAATAATATCAGGGTTAGCATTTGTTACGTGTTGGACCCGCATTTTGCTGGGATAATGGTTTTTCACTTCGAGAGCACATTTAGTAATTATTTACTGATAACTTACTCTTTCCTTAAATCAGCCTTGTATAAGACGTATATATATAAATTTCTATCTATTATACTGTTAAAAAATGGCGGTGGGTGGATCGATTTACAATGAATTAAACAAGCAAGAAACAGGTCTAAAAATCCTAGCGCTGGTAAAAAGGTTATCACTTGTACTAAAGTAAATTACTCTCATGACCTTTCATAACCTTCCTATCTTATCATAATGAGTGAAAGTTACATACGTACCGATGAAAAAAAGGTATCCATGCAGAAGAGATATCCACAATGCGGATTTAGCACCACTGGCGGCTTGCCTCATGTTTCAAAAACACTTAATTGTCTGTAAATGATTATTGTATTAAATTTTTTGATATATATTTTATTAATTGATATATATTTTATTTATTATATCAGGAATTTATATTGTACCCATGGCGATATACTTTACATCAGCGAAGCAATTATAGAACACTTCAAGAAATAGGAGAATATGCAGCAAGACAGGCACGACTTCCTGATGGTAGACTGTACGAGGTATTTATTAGTTTCGTCACATACTAAGAAGCATCTACTCTTATATGAAGCTTGTGTAAATCGTATAATAATAATTAATAATAACTAGTCATAGTAAATTATTTTTATGTGTCTAATCATGTACGTGACTTTGATCTTTTTTTTTTAACTTCACGCTGTATCTCTTGCACAGCAGGATAGGCAGAAGGGATCTAGTGTTAAAACACTCCGTTTCCATTTTTCTGCCGAAATTTAGATACGTTGCGTATTGAGTGGCGGAAATCAAAGCAGCGCTTTGCCTTGACACAAGAGTGAAATAATGAAAGTATTATATATTTCATTTCCTCGAGTAGGCAACGCAACTTATCGCATTCACAGTCACAAACCTGTGCCCCTACGCCACGTCTGGCTTCATACTTCTTTATCTGCAGAATTAAATGCTGTTAATAACATGTTGTATAGTTATATTTTAATTAGAGCCAATGTTGAGTTGAGGCCAGTAGTGGCGCAGAGGCACAAAGTGAGACTGTAGAGCACGACAGGTTGTGGGTTCGATTCCCACTGGGGGAAATGAAATATTTAATATTTTTATTTCTTCGCTCTTGTGTCAATGCACAGCGCGGCGTAGAGGTCCGCCATTCAACACGCAATGCCTCTATTTTTGAGAAAACTGCTTTCCGAGCTGAGGATATCTTCCTGCAGTAGGTACTGGCATTACTAATGTTTTTATGTAATTCAACGTTTCAAAAAATCTTGTAATGTCCTTACTTAATAAAACATATTTTAGCTTTACTTATTTGTACTAGAACTACATTGAGGTAAAATAAACAAAAAGTAAAATAATAAATATATTTTATTCACAAAAAACAAAACTGTGAAAAGCCCCAATCGAATAATTGTATTGAACGCGTACAAGCTACTAGAATTAACTTATAATTCCACTTAATTGGAATTCCAATCACTGGAGCCGTTGTGACATTGTCTATAATTGCTAGGATTCAATTTAAAGTAATCGTCATGGTTTCTGAGTACTATTATATTTTAATGAAAAATATATTGGTAGAACTGATTGAGATATTGTTATGTTCGTGAATATATTTAAGCATTGATTATTATAAGTTTAATAATTAAGACCCTAAATACTCAATACGGCATTAACTTATGTAATATTGTATAAAATCAGAAGTTTTCGATAATAAAATAGCTTATGACACTGTAGCTTGAAAATATTTTTTATCTTACTGTAACTTGTATTAAATAAAAGATTAAAATTAAAATCAGCTTCACGTTGTATCCTGCATACAGCAGAGTTTAGGCAGAGAGAACTTGAACTGCCTCGTAACCAGAGCGAAGAAATGAAGATATAAATTTAAATAAATATTTCATTCCTTCAAGTGGGAATCGAACGCACAACCGGCCGCGTTTGCAGTCGCACATTTGTGGAGCACAAATGTGCGATTTTAAACTTGTAAACCTTTTATAGAAAGTTATGATATCTTTTTAGAAAATATATGTAGTAATATTTTACTGTGTACCTCTCAATATAAACCTGAGAGGTTAAGGATTTGCGAAGGAAATTTTAGGATTTATAACCAATATTCTATTATATTAAATTAGCGTAATTAATGAATATTGAATTCATTTCATTCAAGTTAAATAAAAATAATTTCATTAAAATCAAAGATTTATGACAGTAACATTAACCCTTAAACGCTATATAGCCTTAAATGGGTGTAAAAACACCTAGAGGTCATTATTACACGGAATTTTTACCACACGCTTGCCTCCTGGGTGTATCGACACCCATAATAGTCATAGTGCCCTATTGATTAACAACGTAAGAGTCCACGATAGTAGTAGTAACTAGTACCTACAAAATTTTAAAATCAAAGCTGTACTATCATCTGCCGATGAGCCGACTGATGAAGTGAACTTATTAGAAGAAGATATTCATCAAGATAATATCCAAAGTGTTGACGATTAAGAAGAACTTCTGTTTCATCTCTACGAGAACACTTTGTAAATTAAATTAAAAGTTCCATAAGAATTTAAAAAAATATTTTGTCACACTTGTGAGAAAAAAAATCTATATATTTTTTTGTATATAATTTATTAAAATTAGCAAGATTAAGGGCAACATATTGCACTTAACAAAAATAAAAACTTTAGTTTATATTTGGATTTTATTTTGTTATAAAATAGAAAACATTATGGTCCCCTATTGTATAGTCAGTCAGCTGTTTAAGTCATATTTTTAAATTTACATTTTTCCGAGATTTTTACAAAAATACATAACTACATATATTTATTAACATAGATCCAAACTAATTGGTAAGAGTAAGTTGTTCACTATTTCTTATAAATAATTAATAATTTTAGTATTTTTAAAAATAAGGTGTCTTAGTGGGTTATGTAATTCATTATAGCTCTTAAGGGTTAATCACTCCAATCGTTTACGTCAATCGTATTCATTACTAGTGCACTCTTATTGGAAAAAAAAACTACTTGCCATTACAAATCACTATAATTTTCACGTCATATTTATAGCAACGAACTAGGACAAATAAACATAAAGTCGACGCTCATGTACGGTACGGCTGTTGGAAACTCATACCAATTAGTCTTTGCAAACTCAGGCAAATAGCTTATGGAGTTGTTGAATTTATTAAATATTTCGGCAAACCTCATTTGAACTTGCTAACATAAACCACAATCTATTTTCCTGTTATTGAACATTTGTACAGTCCGTCGTCGGTTTTTGTTTTTTAGTTAATTCAAATTTTAGTTTTTAAAATGTAATGCAACTTTTACTTGCAGTTTTAAATGAAATAGAAAAAAGGGAACGAAAACGTGCCTCAAAAGGCAAAAATGGAACCCTTATATCACTTTATCGTCTATCTGTCCGTCTGTCCAGACCATCTCGAGATTGCGTGAAGGTATCAAACGGAAATTAATATCATATATTCAAGCCTATGATCCTATACAGCACAGCACAGGTCAAAATATACAAGCATTTATATGCTGCTGTCGTTTTTGCTGCCCTTTGTGAAAAATTCTCACCGTAATCAAAACCTATAGGGTATATATTATTTAACTGGTTTTTTATTCTAATAGAATACAATTAAGTAGAACTGAAGTACGATACATTTTATTACCCGCTATTTGAAATTGCAATCTCCACTTTGTTTATATCTCATCTTAGACGTCTGCCAAGATAATAAGTATCTTATAATAAGGTGGTTAAAAATGAACATAAAATATAAATGAACGCTGTTAACTAGAACTTACATTATAAACTTTAATGCATTAAAAGGACTTTTTGCTGCTGTAAACGAAATTTCCTTGTAATATCTTTGTTACGAAAACAACACCCGTCATGTAGAAATAAAACGAAAACGTAATAATACTAAAACTGGTACTCAACATTACAATATCAAAATGTGTCTGTAGTGATGTTGTGTAGATGTTTCATTGAACACGAAAAAAATACAATTTAATCTTATTATTAATGTATTCAAGACACGATCTTATTTAAAATAAACGCTCGCAATTCTGATATTGAAATTAATTAGGACACATTTTGATGGAAAAAATTAAATAAACAAAATAAGACGCCCCACACAGGTGAAATTCACTTAAAAGTTGGTCAAAATTAAAATAAAAATATTTATGTTTAAATATTGCTTTAATTGATAGGAAATAATATTTTTCATGAGTTTATTCTATTTTAATGGGTAAAGAATAAAGATTTATTTAATTACCACTTCCATACAAAAAAAAATATATAATTTTAAATCTGCTTCAATATTTATGTATTCAATATATCATTTTGAGGATAAGACTTTACTTGTTTTTGAGGTAGTCGAGTTCCGTGGTCATTACATTCATCCATAGAGTGAAAATTTATCAATTTTCTTCGGATAATTGGTATACTACTAGTATAATAGGAATCGACTGAAAATGGTTATTAATATTATTATAATTCCATTTTGTACAGTTGTCGCAAGTAGACGCAGCCAAATTTAGTACCATATAAAAGGTACTGAAATTTACTATTAATATAATAAAAAAATACGGGTAAAGCGCGGTAAAGTATAAATATTTTTACTAAAATATAAAAATCATTTAATGAAATATCGCCTAAAGTTTAAAACGACGTATCTTCGCAATCCTAATGAATGTTAACTATTTTATTATATTTTTGTAAAGACGTTTACCTGAAGGTATGGAATCAATAATGTTTTAGTTCTACTATCCACTAAATAAATATCAAACGTGATTTAAAAATAATGCAAAATAATACTAGTTGATTCCTTCAAATAATGACTGTATTGTTGATCTATGTAAGTAATAAAATAAAAAGTGCCAAGCTTTTTACTAGCAACCAATAGATAGATTAAGAAATCTTGTAGGTAATTTAGGTTACTATTTATTAATTAGAGTAACTTTATTTTTTTAAAATTGGCCATCAATCGTGTAAATTTCACCTGTGTGCGCTGGTCAAAAGTTATTTATGTTGTACCCACCGTACAATATAATTTTATTGAAAAATAAAAATACCTGAAGATTGAGGCCATCATGGCCCAATGGGATAACGTTTGATTGAGTTGATGGTTGTGAGCTTGATTTCCATCCAAGGGAATAATTATATAAACTCTGCACTAGTAATTGATATCCGCCATACAACAAGCAATATCTCGAAACTAGATTTTCTTTGCTTACTAACTATAAATTTCAATGACAGCAAATGAGAAATGGAAGCAGCAAGGGAAGAGTGATAAAGTTTCCATTACAACCTGACATTGGCGGAATGATTAGTCCTCAACTGCACGTATGTAACGTCACTATCGAAGAACAGAATAGTCACAAAATCCACTCTAAGGAAATTGAGAGCGGCAACTTAGTACATAATAAAAAAATTAACACCTTATCATAAAAATTCTTATTATAAATATTCAAAATTTAAATTAAGCTATTTTGGTCTTAAAAGATTTTCTTTTTTCATTATCAGAAACTTTATAGACGGTATGAAAATAAAACGAAACTTGGCATTAACAATACGCAGTGCTGAGTTAAATTGTTTTCAAAATAGCTTGTAACAAAGGGATACTTGATTGAATAGAAAGTAAGTAGAAATACTAAGTAACTTAAAGTTTGAAAAATAAAACTTGTTCTAATTTCATTCTTCCTATTCCTAATCTTAAAAATAAAATGACATTCTTTCGTCTTTAGATTGATAAACTATATTTATTGTTACTTGTCCATAAACATACGTCTCTTATACACCTTACTTTTAAGGTCACCTCATTTAAGTATTATAAGAAATATTCATAAAAATCTACAAATATTAGTTACTAGCGACCCACTCGCGGCTTCGCCCGCATACCACCTATAATAATTTTACTATGCTGCATTTGCCAACAGATTGATATATTTAATTATAAACAACTTGTTTTCATAATTCTGAGAGTGTAAGCACTGTGTGGCTGTATGAGAGGACGCCGTCGGCGGAAAGGGCACCCCCTGCAAAACTCAAGCCTAGGCTTGCAGCCGTAAACAGAGCGTTGAATTAAATAAAAAATATTTTAATTTTACATTTTGTCGAAAAGTATTCTTCCAAATTACTTACTATAAGAGCCAAAGATTATCTTCATTAAATTTCCTTGGTAATGAAATAACTTTCGCTCGTAATTTTCAATATACATGCCAAATAAAAATCGATGAAATATCTCCTTGCTAATGCTTAAAGAAATTCGATGTGATTCGTTTCTTATTATTGTTATTTCGTTTATTTAAGGCTAACTAAAACTTACACAGCACTCCTGAAGTATATATGTAGCTTTTATACAAAACAAAAAAGTAGATCCTGAGATCTTAGCTTATAAACAAAAAAACAAGCAAACAAACAAAGTCCTCCGCTTTATTATAATAGTATAGATACCAAATGAGTATCGATATTGTATGTTTAATAGTGATTGGAAAAATAGTTATACTACACGATAATACATAGATACAATATAAAATAGTATATTCTTTAGAGAAATTACACATTCTTTTTACACAATAATACATAATATATTCTTTAGAGAGCACTCTGTACTATGATGGCGGCTCTGTTCTAGCTAGTTTGCACATTTTCTTATAAAAATTAGTTATTGTAGTATATAGTAGATGGACATTTGGTATCGCGGACTTTTGTATAGATATATTTGTTCTATAATACTGTATAATATTGTTTTGTTCTATCATCAATAGTTTATGCAGCGCATGCGATGACAGATTTTATTAGAAATATTAGATAGATGACATTTTTTATGACAATTTTTTTCACAACTTGTATTACATTATTGCATTTTTACTAGGGATTCTTAATTTTTTGAACATGTAATATAGCCTATGCTTGTCAGTAAAGACGCAGCTTTCTGATGGTGAAAGAATTTTTGGAATCGGTCTGGTAGTTTGTGTATGAAATCAATACAAACATACATACAAAAATACAAATGTTTCCTCTTTATAATATTAGTAAAGAAAAAATATTTCTCAAATTAAAAATTTTTCTATGTTTTCCACTTGAAAAAGACTAAAGGGCGAAAAAATATTAAATATTCTATATATTTACTATTTATTTACCACAATAATATTTATAGTGTACTGGTAATAATAATTGAAAAAAAAAATAGATATACTATGGGATACCTTTATATGCAAAGTTTAAAGCTGTTCATTATGACAGAATATAAAACAATATATCTATAGAGGAATTACACATTCTTTCACAATTATATATATATATATATATATATATATATATATATATATATATATATATATATTTTAGATGTCTGTCTGTACTACGATGGCGGCTCTGTTCTAGTTACTTTGCACATTGAAAATTAGTTATTGTGACATAACTCTAACAGTTACACATGGTATCGTAAACTTTTTCTAGATATTGATGTGTTCTATTACATTGTAGTACATCATTTTGCTCTATTGTCAATAATTTCCATAGCGCATGCGATATAAGGTTTTTTTTGGTATTTCTTTACACGTTAATCGTCTAATTGTAAAAGAATTTTCCAAATCGGTCCCGTAGTTTCGGGGCCTATTCAATTCAAATAAAGAGACAAACGCTAAAATCTAACCGATTGTCTTCATAATTTTAGCGACATCGATGCACTTCCCCCCCGTCCCCGCACAGTAACGCCGTTACGGTACACGAGGCAATGCACTCCGCATTTTTTATTATTACATGATTTTCTTTAGATTGACATTTTTAAATTCATTATATCTTTTGAATGGAATATCAGATTTTATTAAAAAGTATTTTACAGGTATTGAAATTATCTTTAATAATATATCATTTAATCGGATAAGGATTAATGCGGAGGTATGAATAATATGGTTTTATTATTGTCAGCACTTTTGTTAACTTATAAAATATAAAAAAGTTGTTATATTGGCATAAATACAGTAGCTGGAAATATGGTATCGCGGATTTTTTTATAGATATTGATGCGTTCTATAATACTGTAGAACATTATTTTGGTCTATTAATAATAGTTTTCGCAGGGCACGCGATGATAGAATTTTTAAGACCAATTTCTTTACACCTTAGGCTACATTATTGCATTTTTATTAGCGATCTTTTTTTTTATTGAAAATGTAATATAGCCTATGTTGGTCAGTGAAGATGCAGCTTTTTAATAGTGAAAGAATTTTTGAAATCGTTCCGATAGTTTTTGTCTAAAAACAATACAAACATACATACAAAAATACAAATCTTTCCTTTTTATAATATTAGTTTAGAAAAATAACTTTTATTGACAATTAAACATGAAAAGAAAATCTAACTAAGCATCCTTGACAGAAACTACCACGATGTTCCATGCATATGTGATGTTTGCAGGAGATGTATGTATATAAATCTGGTCTCACATTTTTTTTATAACAGCAGAAGTTACATAATTTCCTGGTATAATCATCATGATTGACTAGTATGTCAGGCAAAGTATCACCTAAAATAGTATCGTTGTGCTGTTTTAGACAGCGAATCAAAGTTAGTGTTTCGCGGCGACGCCGTAACCAAGGATCACTTTATCTAACATTTATTAGATAAATTTTTATCTCGTCACAGTTTTTCTTACTATAACGGCTCTTATATAACCAATCATAGCTATTATGTTAAGGACCAATATTAAGAAACAACTGTCCATAGTCACATTACACTTAGTACTTTGAATACTTTCAGTAAGTTACTTTGCAAAGAAAGTTTTTTAAATTTTTTTTGTACCTTTTCCCATATGTAAACTATATATTATGTTTCTATACTATAGTTTGTCTTAGAGACATAGACAACTACAGTTCTTATACAATTATTATCAAGTCTCTTTAAAAAGTTAAAGATTAAGTTATTACAATAATCATAAACATACGTCAACATCTCAAACATCTCGAGCTCAGTATATCCTCAATTTATTCGTGTATGCGCCAGATGGACCTTTTGTTGTATTAAGAAGGTACTGAGACCCATGTATTTTCATCTGTTTCGCGCCACGCGCTATACGAGTTGTTTTAGTGGAGGGTGTATGCAAGACTATGTTTTTGAATCTAGGGTTAAGCCGCCTTGTCTTTAAAAAATCTAAGAAATTAAACCATAGTACTTAGAAAAGGCGGTAACTATAGTACTCAGAAAATAGGTAAGTTAATTAAAATAAATTTCAATGAAATTTTAGCCAATTAAATCCAAGAAAATTATACTCAACAACAAACGAAACACAAATGTATAAATATCAATAATATCTTATCACAATAAACACGTCGCAGTTTCGTAACATGAAGTCCATTCCACATAATTTGTGGGCCGAGAACATATCCGCCTTTTATTCAATTTGCTACAGGATAATAATGACACAATGAAATCTCTCGTTCAGTTGATAGTCTCGTTCACTTCGCTTTGTGCAATGAACGTGTAAAGGTCACTTGCAATTGGTCGGCTATACTGAGTATTTTTAAGCGCATTTCAGCTACAACTGTTAGCAAAATTCTATTTATTTTATTTTCTACGATAAATAACGTTATAGTAGAATAAAAAATCGGTAAGGTGCGAGTCAGACTCAATCACCGATGGTTCTGTATTAATTTCAGGATTACAGCTTAGAAAAATTGACAAACTTAAGTAAGGGTATGAACTCATTTTGTATGAAATGAACTTTAAATATAAGAACTATAAATATAAGTTTGTAATGATTTTATTTCTGTAATTAATTTTACTTGTTATTTTTACGAAAAGTAGGATATGTGATTTAAATTATACATTTATTCAACGAGTAATTTTTTAGCTTTAATAAATTAGGGATACAAAAACCCTTATTCGTTTGATCTCTTTTAATCTGTTTAGTGGTTGGAAAAAGCTTTGCGTACGGAAAAGCCTGTGTTAATCGTTGCCTTGAACTTTGTTATTTCACAGTTACAACTATTTACAAGTAGTACTGTTTTGTTTCTAAGTATTTTATTTGCATATTTAATATTTGCCACTTACATTTTCTTGGAACACATTATGTATGGCGCAGGGGCATAAGCGTACGACTGTAAATACGACAGTTTGAGTTCGGTTTTCACTCGAGAAAATTGAAACATTTTCATCAAAATTTATTTAGTTGTCAATCAATTTTGTATATTAGATCAATAACCATGTAGTTTAAGCGGGTGAAGCCGCAGGCGGGCCGCTAGTATTAAATAAATAAACAATCGTATACTTCAGGTATAATATTTATTTAGAAAACGTATAAAAATTTGAACGTAGTGGGACTCGAACCCGCGCCTCCTGGAAACCGATCAGGCGCTCTGACCACTAAGCCATACGTTCTCATCAAGCTACGTCGAAATTTTTATACGCTTGTTACAACTTATTTATGTTGCTAGTATCTCTGTAGGGAGATTTTTACAAATTTCCACTACCCAATGATAATTTTATTATACATTACTGTAGTTCCAATCGGTGGCAAGTCACAGCCTTGATTTGATAGGTTTTGCAAAATTGCTGCCTTCAGCAAACGCAAGGCATATCCAGTTTGGGCCCTCTGGACGCTTAGGATCCGAAGGAACCCTTAAATAGGAACATAACCGAGCTTTTGGGTACTTTCTTTAAGTGGCAAATTGCCAGAGGAAGGTCCGGGTAAATCGATAGAATCAGTGAGAAGCTTGAGAGTACTCGTCCGCAACTTGTCAGTTTTGAGCCCTTTCAAAGTCTGCACTTGGCTATGGATGACCGAGGAACAACGCCGCCGACCATCCCACGGTGTCAGAGCTGAGTCAATGCCTGAGTTCAGCTAAAAAGCTGTTAGGCTAGCTCTGTTTTCTTTCGACATCCACAAGTCGAGTGGGCCAGATGGTATCTCTCTTTTAGTGTTTAATTCATGTGCTCCTAAGCACCGGTACATTGGTGCTTACATGTTTATTTGTTTTGTAGTTTATCTGGAGGATTACCGATTGATCACTGGCCATCAATATGGTTTCCACCATGGTTGCCAGTATTTTCCGGTTTACCTAACACAGCGCTGTGCTGCTGCTATTGAAAGTGAGGGAGAGGGTCAGACAGTAAGTTTGAACATGGCGATAGCTTTCGATCGAGTGTGGCACAGGGCGCTCCTTACAAAACTTCCATCTTACGGACTTCGCGAGAATTAATGCAAGTGGAATACCAGCATTCTCAAGAAAAGAAAGACTCTGGTACGATTCCGCTCTTTAAAGACACAAGTCTGCGCGTTAACCACTAAAAGACCCCCATATGTCGTGTCACCAATTTTCGAGAATATTACTCTTAAGGCAGCGCCTAGTATCAGGATATTGGGCCTTAGCATTTTGAGTTGACTGCAAGTATCGCGATCCTTTATGAAAGCAAGGCCAAGTTGGCCTCCAAGATACCTTGGGTCATCGGCAGAGAAAGACGAGTACTTCACGCCAAAACATCGATTGGCCCTGTATGGGATCCAAGTTTGGCCTCGTGTGGAGTACTGTTCTTATCTTTAGACTAGTGTACTCCAGTATCAGCTTGAACCGTTTGATCGTATACAAAGTAGAGCTGTTCGTATCGTTGGGGACGCAATGATCTGTGAAAGTCTTGATACTTTGGCTGCTGCTTTGGTTTTGGTTATCACGGGACTTTATGCCGCTTATTTGGAACTGTATGCCGCCGAATTTTTATAGCACAGTACGTCACAAACTCAATAATCATAATATATTTAGAATTTCTAAGCGTGTGACTTTAAAACTGTTAAAAAATATCAAATATCATTCACGCCATCTGGATACGTGTTACTCCACTACTGTGCGGTTTCGTAGGTATTTCCTTCCACGCGCCACGAAACTGTGGAATAGCCTACTTGCAGCAGTATTTCCAGGTCGATACAACGTGAGTACCTTTAGAAGATGTAACTCAGTTCTCAGGAAAATACAACATCTATAATTGCATCTAGTAAATAATTATAAAAAAACCTAATTTTATTTCATTGCACTTTCCTTCGATTTGTCTTTTGGAAACATTGCGCGTTGAGTGGTGGACATCAGAGCGAAGAAATTAAAATGTTAAATATTACATGTCCTCATGAGACGGAATCGCACCCACAACTTGTCGCGACACACGCTGGTGCCACTGCGCCAATACAGTTAAAAATACAGATTTAGTACAAACACATAGAGATTTCTTATAAGTATAGATAAGTGACGATAAGTTTTTTAATCATAGGTTCAATTCATTTTGATAAAGCAATGATTTAATGAGTTAAAACAAAGGAATTGGTGAAAGTTTCAAGTTCAGATTCAGTACTTTCGGAGATGGAGATAAGCGTACCATACATACAGACAGTTAAATAAATTAAATATTTTTGCTATATATATATATATATATATATATATATATATATATATGTGTGTGTGTGTGTGTGTGTGTGTGTGTGTGTGTGTGTGTGTGTGTGTGTGTGTGTGTGTGTGTGTGTGTGTATATATATATAATAATTTGTAAAAAAATGTGTGACACCAGCCGTAACTTTTATGAATCCTTTAAAACTATCTAAGAAAACAAGGTTAAAGCTGTTACATAATAATTGAGCCTTGTAAATGTAGGCGGTTGTTAGTTCATACTGTGAGTGAAAAAATATATATATTTATTTATATCTTAAACGAAAGAAACATAAAACATGCAATACCTACTTTTAAAATTTTTCAACACATAATTTTTTTAAAAAAACTTACGATAAAAAATTATATATATTGGAAAAACAATATTGTAATAAAAATGATGATGATATACAACAACATAACATCACAATATATTTCATAGTATATCATTAGTAATGTGTCAATATTTCAATGCTCACAAGTAGAATTTATTTCGCACAGTCATTTGCCAGTTGAGAAGGATGTGACGCTATCTTGCAATTTATTTATTGCTAACAGCGGCTGTTTTCTAGTTGTTACTTCATATGTACAGAAAAAAAGATAGATGCTTTGCTTTGCTTTTGCTTCGCTTTTGATTAGCTTTTTAAAGATATCTACGAGGTATCGATCCGGAAACACTGCCGCAGGTAAGCCATTCCACATTTGTGCCGTGCATGGAAGAAAGTTCCCACAACACCGCACAGTAGTGTAATTCCACGGTATCTAGGTAGTGAGAATGATATTAAAGCTTGTGGCGAGTACGCCACACGCCTACCACGGAATTATCTAAACGCACAGTAGTGCGTTTAGATAATTCCGTGGTAGGTACCAGGTCAAAAAGTTAGCCAGAATACTGCCCATAAAAAAAACAGAGAACATACAATGAGGAGACGTCTCTACGTAAAGCCAATGTTTTAAGCCTTTCATAGTTTATTGGGTCCTCAATAATTCAAAAAGGCTCTATGTTGTATGAGACCAAATGCTGATTGATTATCTAGTGCACCAGCCCAAAGACGACAACATTACTCCAAATGAGGCCGAAACTGTCTCGTCACCAGAGCAAAGAAGTGAAAATATAAATTAAAATAAATATTTCATGTCCTCGAGTGGGGATCGAACCCACAACTAGTCGATTTTACAATCACATTTTGTCCCCCTGCGCCATGGTTGGCCTCAATTTTTGTTGGATCCCTGATAATACAAAAGTTCACGTTAAGCGTAGTACGGGCTGCCGTGGAGCGTTTGTCATGTTTGCCTTGTCTAAAGCGCGGAACTGTGCCCTCTATAGAATTCGAGAAATTTACATTATTTGTTGAAATGAAATGACTAAAAAGGGTGAATAAATTCACACCTAAATGAGGTAATATTATTAAGCGACTGTGATTCAATTTAGTCAATGGACGAAAACCGCGACAATTTACGTCAAGTGATATTTAATTAAGACACAGTTCCACGACACTCTTGTAGACACTGCATAATTGTATACACAAATATTTGCGAAGGTTTACCTACATAAGGAAATTTGAAGATAAATATTTTAAATAAATTTTGGAAAATTTACCAAAATTTACCAAAATTTAAATATTATTTTTGTAATATTTTTATAAAGTAAATATTATTCTTGAATCAAGACATTAATAAATAAAAAATCAAGGATATCTTGAGTTCATCTTTCTTATCTATTTTTATCTATTTAATTTCACATAAACCAGTCTAGAAATATGACATAATAATTAAAACATTACTGAAGTAGTTGATAATTTTCTATCCCGTCTCCTTTAGTTCTAGATTTCTTTATTCTATAATATATTAGTTATACATATAGCTAAAAACAATTTTATATGATATAATTAATTACTTTCTGGTTTCTATAATAATTTTTCTATATATTTCTTCTATATTATTATTTACTTCCGAACTTCATCCTGACAGTTTAGTTAATAAATACTACACTTAGGTCTATATATATATATATATATATGTATAAGTGAGGCCGGTCGTGGCGCAGCGGCACAAGGTGTGACTGCAANTGCCACTCATCGCGCAATGCCCCCAGAATTCGGCAGAAAGTGGGGAACGGAGTGTCTTAACACTAGGTTCCCTCTGCCTACCCTGCTGTGTGCGGGATACAGCGTGAAGCTAATTTAATTCAAAAAGTATGCTTTAAAAACGAATTATTTTAAAAGGATGTTTCCGAGAGTAAGAAAATAATCTACAAAAAAGACGTGGGTATCTAACACATAATACTTATAAGATATCTGAAACATGATATTTTCCATTTCTTGTGTCCATATCTTTTGTTTGTTTGTGGATTCTACAGACAACGTTATATATTTACATTAGGTTTTCCCTCACAATATTTAAATCTACATTCATTATTCACAGTATCGATGCTCAAAACAATTGAAAGCATATAAAACAAATGCAGAAATAGCTCACAATGTTTAAATAGTTGTACATTGTGTCTGTGTGTATTGAGTACCGTGTTCAATGGTATTTGCTAGAGTCTTGAGATCGAATACGACGCAGGCGAGGGCCATTCCTACTACTTCGGTTCTATTTATTAAAATAAACTGACATCAGACTCCCTATATTAAGACTTAAGCAACATTTATATATAACACACATATGTTATACTCGTATATGCAGAGCTACATGTGTATGTACATGGATTTCAAACAGTACAATCCCGTTCATTACCTTTACTACTTTAAAAAGATCTGCAAATAAGAGAAAAAGGAGTGTATTTAATTATAGCAACAATTTTTTAAAGTCAAAACAATATATTTTTTCTAGTTTTACATTTTTTATGTATATATAAGTTATAATAAGTAGATATAATCTTTCAAAACTTCTGATCCTGATTCTATAGATCGTACCAGATGCTTCCACTATCAATATTTTTTATTTCTTAGAAATGAAAAGCTTTCAAGATAGAAAGAAGTCTCTTACTTACTAAAATAAAAAAAAATAAGCGTTATTTTCTGTATATGAAATGAATAAATGTAGCGAAGAAAATAAAAATGCATTGAGGGCAGCTGTGGCACAGACCCACGAGCGTGTAACTTTACGACATGCTGTGGGTTCTATTCCCACTCGAGATAATGAAATTTTTAATATTTAAATTTCGTCACTATTTCGTTCCGCCACTCAATGCCTCCAGAATTCGGCAGAATGTGGAGAACAGAAGCGTCTAAATGAGAAAGGTCACTCCTTTCTCATTTAGACGCTTCTGTTCTAAGCACAAAGTTCCTACGTTCTCTCTGCTAAAAGCGGGATACAGTGTGAAGCTAAAGAAAATAATAAAAATATAAAAATAAAATAAAAATGATTTTCGTTTAAAAGACACAGAGCAGTATTTTTCCTGACTGCAAAGGAAGGGTTATGTTTTTCGGGCATTTCTTGTAGGGCTTTCAAACTTGTAACCAGAATTCTTGATCCCGATATTTGCGGTATCCCGCATATAGAAATTTTCACCGTTAATTGAGAAACTTTGTTATCTACAAAAATTGCTAACTACAACTATCGCATAAAGTCAAACCAAACAAACAAAGCGAAACAACGATCTGTATAAATAATTCCCATATGTTATCTCAATTCTGAATTTTTACAAATTATAATTTTATTTGGGTAGCAAATGATAAAGTTAAAAAAATCGATTTCAACTATCATAAAAAATTGTGTTAGCCTTTCTTACTTTCAAAATTGTTAAATTTGAAACTCACTTTATCACGACAATAAAGATTCTTACCTTCGAAATAATTGAATAGAAGCTTTAAAACTTCACGGACGAAATTGAACAGGAAATTTCAAATGGTTTTAGACTATATAACTTTCAAAGAGCTTTTAAGACTCTTAGATATAAAACTGATGAAATATTTTCAAAAAGAAAAAATATATTTTGAAATATGATTGAACATAAACGTCATCATCGATAATTTTTATACAAAACTAATATTTGGTGGAGAAAAAAATAAAAATTATTATTATAAGTAGTTACTTTTCGTTTTGCAATGTTTTAATTTAAACTCAGACGTTAAAATGGCTACAATCCTATTAGGAATACTAGGTACACGTATTATTGCGTGTAAATACGCGGAGGAGTTAATTATTTTCATTTCTCAGCTTTAATATTAAAGGACAAATAATAAACAGAATATATGAAAAATAATATTTAAAATATTAAAGAACAAACAATAAACAGAATACCTCTGAATTTGTGTGCAAATATGGATTTATAACGTAGTACGAACGTTTTAAACGAATAACGAACGAAGTTGCGTGAAAAATAGACATTATATATTTATATTACTTCTATATAGATTTTCTTTAACTTCATTTAGTTATTGGTTCTCGTCGTATTTTTGTATTATCGCAAGCCTAGACTATTTACAATTTAATTACCATATTAAAGTACAGATAACTTAACGCTAAGTGGCTCAGATCTCTTTTTCCTGTCCATTTTAAAACATTCTAGTAAATGACGCCCCAAATAATTTAAATATAAGCATTACCTACCCCAAAAATAATATGAAAACGTCATCATAATCGCTTAATATTACCAATGATATCAACAAGTTTCATAGAAACGAGTTAATAAAAGCTTATTAAAGTAAATGATAATATGAGTAAATAATAATAGACGTCGGTATAGTGAGAAAAAATTAATAGCTCTCTAAAGAAGTCCCTGAGCGTGTCTAGTGAATGTTGACAACGATTGCTATTTCTCTGAATCCTAAACAAAGAAGTCAGCTCACATACTTTAAGCATAATTGCAATGTCTTCGATGTTATATTGTATACTTATGTATATGATATATAAATTTTAACCATCTTCTTTTTGAAAAGAAGGAGTTCTAAGGGAGGAGTTTTGTGTGTCCATCCGTTTTTTCTCAATTGTATACCGATTTTATTTTTTTGTATTTGTAAAAGCTTACTTTCTCATTACCATTTACGTCATATTGTGATGATTGAATACCATGGAAATCGAGTTCAACCAACAAAGTTTATAGTTCTATGTGTTTCATTTCAATATATCGAGGTCTACATTCAGCAGTAAACATAAACAGACAACTATTAACATAGTATTTATAACAAAAACACACATAAATTTTAAAAAGTAATAAATAAAATATTATAACAAAAACAACAATCGATTTCAAAACTGTACCTTCTTATAATATGTACAAACTTAAACAAAAACTAAATGTTAGAAAATAATATGTTAATTATTTCGAAGTAAATAAATTTAAAAAAATAATAAATGAAATTATTCACATTTTTATAGTGTAATATATAATGTATATGCAATTTTTTTTGAAATCTATTTCATTGCATTTTTAAAATTGTTGCGAGTCAAGAAAAAAATATATATTTAAAAATAACTAACTGGTAGAAGCCAGTCGTGGCGCAGCGGCACGAGGTGTGACTGTAAAACCGACTGGTTGTGGGTTCGATCCCTACTCGAGGAGATGAAATATTTACTTAAATTTATATTTCCATTTCTTCGCTCTGGTGTCGAGGTTAAGCGCGGCGTTGAGTTCTGCCACTCAACACGCAATGCCTCCAAAATTCGGCAGAAAGTGGGGAACGGAGTGTCTTAACAGTAGGTTCCCTCTGCCTACCCTGCTGTGTGCGGGATACAGCGTGAAGCTGATTATTGATTATCATTTTAAAGACAATATCCATATATTGATAGCTAAAGTTTTGCCAAATTAAAAAAAAAAACACTTATTTTATGGCAATGTTGTGGCATGTGACTCTGTGAACTGATTGGAATAAAACAAGCCTTCTTTGAGATTAGCGAGTGAAAAGTCAAACAGACAAAAAATTTAAAAACCATTGTTTTCTAGTCTAGTTAAGTTTTATGATATTTATAAATAAAAAAAATCTTTTATATCTTCTATGTATAGATACCAATTCGTTACTATTTTATTGTAAGTATAGATTATGCCATATAAAATTATCAATTTTAATATAGATTTAGGTAAAATTTAATTTAGCTGTTTATGACAAGGCAAGGCACAAGTGTGTGACTGTAACGTGAAGGTCGTGGGTTCGATCCTCACTCAAGGAAATGAATTATAATATTGTTTTTTAATATTTTCATTTCTTCACTGTGGCACCAAGGCAAAAGCGCGGCGTTCAGTTCCGCCACTCAACACACATTGCCTCAAAAAATTCAGAGAAAAGTGGGGTACGGAGTGTTTTAACACTAAGTTCCCTTTGCTTACCCTGCTGTGTATGGGATACAGCGTGAAGATGATTTTGGTTAACGCTTTAAAATAAATCACGAAGCTTACCATTAGATATATGTGTATTAAATTAAATTTCACAAGATTGGATTACTCTACAACTTCTAAAAGCATCGATATAAACTTTTGGTTACTTACGGTACATTGGTTGGGCTTAAAGATCACAAGACCCATATTATATTTACGCGTTATACGAAGGGAATCCATCATTAGTATCTCGCGAGTCACGCTTATTCGACAGAAGCACCACAAAGCCCTTATATTTATGATTATTCATCTCATGTCATTTCCTATGACAGATTGCTGCGAATTCATAATACAAGAATAAAAATCCACCTACCTAAATACATAACTAAACTTCTTGAAAGTTGGTTAAAGTTTGTATGTAAACTTTACGCCATATTTGAACAGTAGGTTAATCAATTAGTTGTTTTGACGTAAGGTATAATATATAGATGGAGAGGCGACGCGTGACGCGGGCAGGTCGCGGCGAGGCGGTAACGACTGCGGGGTCCGCGAGCGCGCGAGACGAGGTACTTCTACGCATGCGTTTTAGATATGACGTTACCGCACATTTTTCTCCTTAACACATTAAGTAAATTGCAAAACCACCAAATTTAAGGCTTACTTATAATATTTATATGAAATGTTAGATTTAAACGTAACAAAAATAAACAGAGGGCGTCGTGGCGCAGGGGCACAATGGTGTGACTGTAACGCGATGGTCGTGGTTTCAATTCCCGCTCGGGGGAATGAATTCTTATTTATTAATATTTTCATTTCTTCACTCAACACGCAATGCCTCGAAAAAATTCAGCGAGAAGTAGGGAATGGGATGTCTTAACACTACGCTTCCTCTACTTACCCTGACTATATGCGGGATAGTGATCGCAAAGCTGATCTTTAATAGAAAACATGATCCATCCATTTAATAGAAACATGTAATTTTATTAAAATAGAGCATAATATTTAAATTAAATTTTATATGACATTAAATATGTATATTTAAGTTTCTTTCGCGTTCTTCTACTTAACTGAAGTTATTATTTTAAAATTATTTATTTGGCTCTTCCGGTTATTATTCGCTAATTGACCTAAATTAGAGAAATTTCTTTCGTTTTAACGATAGCAAATTGTCGCATTTAAATTTCATTCTTAACTTGGCAAGAATACCGTACTTTAAATTCTGAAGTAAGATTTTATTATCATTCATTCCATTTAAAAATTTTATACAATTACTTAATTTAGAATATTGTCTCTCATCCATTTATGTATTACAATGCAATATACTATATGATGTACATGTTTTGTTATGTATATTAAAAAAAATAAATAAAGGAAACGTAGTGTTAAGACACTCCGTTCCCCATTTTCAGGCAGGCATTGCCTGTTGATGTTTTTTTATTTCGTTTTAACGTATGAACTGTCAAAGCCATTTACAGTACAGTTTTATTTGATTACTTTAAATAGGTGACGCCTTTGTTTTCCCAAAAGAATACTTCAAAACTTTCTACTTATAACATCAAAAGTAATCGCTAACACGAATTGTGAGGAAAAACGTTATAGAAGTCAAGCATTTTAATGCTCCTTAAGACGATGAATAGTAAAAATATTTCAGCGAAAACGCGTCACGTAGAACCTCCCAGGAGGTTCGAGAATGCCAACGCGTGTTCCACCCCGATATGAAATGCTTAGGCCCGGGAGGATAGAATTGATGGAAGTGACTTTGTCATTGTAAGCCCAAATATTTGATATTAATACTATAATATGAGGCCANGACGATGAATAGTAAAAATATTTCAGCGAAAACGCGTCACGTAGAACCTCCCAGGAGGTTCGAGAATGCCAACGCGTGTTCCACCCCGATATGAAATGCTTAGGCCCGGGAGGATAGAATTGATGGAAGTGACTTTGTCATTGTAAACCCAAATATTTGATATTAATACTGTAATATATTGTGTAGTATAATATATTTATTAATGTACAGCTGACTCTCTCCCTCTCAATTACTGACTACTTATATAGGTCGTTTAGTGAAGAATTATCTAAATTTCTACAGAAAGAGAAAAAACGTGCTACAGTCCACACAAACAACGTTGGGGTGAAAAACGTATTTAAACAAAATAAACTGGCTTACTTGCTTAGTGATAAGCGAGTTGGATATGTAAATTTAAAAAATAATTACATATTTAAAAGTAAATTGGAATTCTTTGCTGATATCTTACAAATATATTAGGTAAACATAAAATAATTTCTACCATTATTATTCAATAACTTAACACTTACTCGAGGTGTACATAATATATTATCATTAATATATAATAATTTAAAAATAAACAAAAAATATTATAATAATTTAAATTCTCATCCAGCTAAGTAGTAATATTTAGATCCACAATATGCAGGAAGATAGGTGTGTCATGGCGCTGTCACGGAATATATTTGGAGCGTGCGATTTTAGGGAACTCGTCGCACCTCACCCGATATTCAAAGCTATTGAGGGAATTGGTGAATTTGATTACACGTGATATTGAGACGTCAAGCACCATGTGACTTAAGCCTCAACCATAATATTATATACTTATATTTATATATTTTTTGAGGCCGGTCGTGGCGCAGCGGCACGATGTGTGACTGCAAAATCGACTGGTTGTGGGTTCGATCCCCACTCGAGGAGAAGAAATATTTACTTAAATTTATATTTCCATTTCTTCGCTCTGGTGTCGAGGTCAAGCGCAGCGTTGAGTTCTGCCACTCAACACGCAATGCCTCCAGAATTCGGCAGAAAGTGGTGAACGGAGTGTCTTAACACTAGGTTCCCTCTGCCTACCCTGCTGTGTGCGGGATACAGCGTGAAGCTAATTTAATTTTTTTTTTTATATATATTTTGTAGGTAAACTTTTCCGTTACTTAAACAAAATAGTCGGTTACGGATATATAGAAATAAATAATGTTGACAGTTTATATACAGTTGAAACTAATATAATTTTGATCTTTTAACTTGTATTTGGTATATTGAAAGGTTACCAGAGATAACCTAGTATTATTATTTTATGTAACTTCTCTTTCACCACTGCGCTTCGGACCAAATTGAGAAATCTATTCATTCAATAATTAATTTATAGTATACACTAGCCATGCCTGCAATTTCATGTGCTTCGGATAGTAAATTGATATTCTTTTTTATTTATGAACCGAATGAAATAAACAAATGGCGGAGGCCAGTCGTGGCGCAGGGGCACAAAGTGTGATTGTAAAACCGACTGGTTATGGGTTCTATCCCCACTCGAGGAGATGAAATATTTACTTAAATTTATATTACCATTTCTTGGCTCTGGTGTTGAGGCAAAGCGCGGCGTTGAGTTCTGCCAGTCAACACGCAATGCCTCCAGAATTCAACAGAAAGTGGGGAACGGAGTGTCTTAACACTACATTCCCTCTGTCTACCCTGTCTGTGTGCGGGATACAGCGTGAAGCTGATTTATTTATTTATTTTATGAAATAAACAAACAGAGAATTTGGTGGAAAGTGGGAAACGGAAATGTTTTAATGCGAATGGAATGTGTTAAGACACTGCGTTCGCATTAAAACATTAGCACTCGTTTCAAAGTTCGATGGACCGCATACCTTGCTATGTGCGGGATACAGCTTCACGCTGTATCCCGCACACACCAGGGTAGGCAGAGGGAACCTAGTGTTAAGACACTCCGTTCCCCACTTTCTGCCGAATTCTGGAGGCATTGCGTGTTGAGTGGCAGAACTCAACGCCGCGCTTAACCTCGACACCAGAGCGAAGAAATGGAAATATAAATTTAAGTAAATATTTCATCTCCTCGAGTGGGGATCGAACCCACAACCAGTCGGTTTTGCAGTCACACCTCGTGCCGCTGCGCCACGACCGGCCTCAATACCGACCGGCGGGATACAGCGTGAAGCTAAAAATACTCTAGATAAATAATATGTAAATACCCATCATTAACAATATATAATCTTATTATCGAAGACAAAATCTTAACATTTTTCATAAGTCCAAACATTTAGATATCTTTTCTTTTCTACCTTCACGAGATTATAATCATGTAGGGGAATTCACCGTCAACAATCACTCTATGGAGCGCCACTCAGTCTACTTCTTTATTATAAACGTTAAATATGCATTGCATTGTAAAACAAGTTAAATACAATAATATCTGAATAAATATGAATATTTAAATTTGCATTCCATAGTTTCTGTTATAGATTTGTCTTATGCTTTGCCTAGGAGGCAACTTTTGTAAGTGATTTAAGATAACATTTTATATTAAATTGTATATTTTCAGATATTTTCTGTTAGTTTTTATTAAATTGTGGCTAATCAACACATACAGATTCTTAATTAAAAGTATAATTCATTGTAAATTACAGCATTGGAAGATAGATCGAAGATAGATTGAGAAACGATCTTATATGCTTCGCAACGTTTTGAGTGTAATATAAAACCAGGACAGACTTTTGAAAATAAAAAGAAAAAAACTTTTATGCTATCATATACGATTTATGATTAATTATTTTGACCTATTACAGTTTTCCCAGAATTTAGCTTTTCTCGTAACCCCCTTTTAGGGAATAGATGCCTTTCTATATAGATAGTTGCCCCACTGTAAAAATATTAATAAGGATAGATGCCTGCAGTGCGGGATAGATGCCCTTTTCTGTTGTGTAAACGAAAAATTCAACTAAATATATGAATGAGGTCAAGTGTCCGATCAAATCTCCAAATGTCTGTAAGTAATTTAGAATTATTTTCCTGTTTTTATAATCTTTGGATTACTATCATATAAGAAAAAGAAATTAAAAAATACGTAGGAATATAATTTCATTTTGTTTTAAATAGACGAGATTTCACGAGACGATATCTCGCCCGTAGCTGGGCAGGCACAGGAACCAGTCTGAAGACACACTGTTTATTACTTTCCTCCGAGTTTTTGAGATTCAAGCCGCGCTTCGTTTTGTTACCAGGGCATGGAAATTAAAATGTTAAATAATTCAATCACTCGTGTGGACATCAAACCCACAACCGGCCCGTTGACTATTTATAAATTATTTTAAAATCTTTTTACATTTGTAAAAGAAAGTGTGAAATCAAAACGTACAATACAATGTGTATATTATTATTGAATGGGAAAAACATAAAACGTGTATTCTATTCTATTTATTTAACTTTCTTATCTATTATCAATAGATAAGAATGAAAATACCGTATACGTACTTGAACATCTCCGATTTCAATGAGAAAATGTGTACAATATCGTCATATCATATAGATTTATCTATATTCAGAAACTTAGCTTAAAAGTTATGTATGCGTTTATATATCATGTTACCAAGGTAGGAGGACGGCGAATTAATCTTTGAACCCTTCCATTTATAAAGAGAAGCATCCAGGCAGTGGGACGTGTAAGGCATTTCACTTTATTACAGGCTAGGTGGTTTGGACGTCCTGGAAAATGTCAAACGACTTTGGTTGGTTGATGAGGTGACCTCAAGCATCTTTACTTAAACTATAAATAACAAAGCAATTTACTTGTTTATTACTTTACTGGGTGTGACCTTTGAATGATGTAATAAAATATTTGAAAAATGAACCAGATCAAATAAACACTTTACTAATTTTAATTTTATTTTATGTAAGATTCTTACTTAATGAGATATTTTTATATTATTTACTTCTGAGAAATTTTATTGGATACTAATCATTTTTAATAATTTTAAATTTTGTATTAAATGTATTTTTATGTAATAGGTACACATATAAAATTATACATACCTTACGTAATGTTAGCATTTATTTTTAAGTTAAATATATGTATAACAATAAAAAATATTTAATTTATGGTTTCAGAAAACTGACTGTTAAGTTTACTAGCTTTATGTTTTATGAAAAAAAAAGAAAAAATCTATCTTTTTTATCATAAAAAAAACTTCCAACTTATTTAATTCACAATTTTTTTAGTTACTTAAAAAAAGCTGGAGCACAAGATTATTTGCAAATGTAACTATCAAACATTTTCATGATAAGCCCATTCCCTTCCGTTGCCTTCTATGCTTTTATTACAGAAAAGTATTTTCTAAATGCAGTGGCTGACTTCTTGAAGAGATAAGCAAGCGTCAAATGACAGCCCGCTATTGTCCGACTGACCTTAATCCGAATATATATTTAGCATTCATTTTGTCGGAAAAAATCCTCTCGACTTAGTACTTGATGACTTGAGACCGTACAGATTGTTGTCCTCTAAATCAACAGTATTGGATACGCTAACCATCTCATATATCACGAGTCACCAATCTTTCGTTATTGTACCATATTGTAAAGCAATTTCTCAGGAAATGCCGACACTTTGTCTAGCAAACTTTGTAGGATGAAACTATGTTATAAATAACAACAACATTTAGTTACTATTGGCGTAAGGTCAAATCTTTTTATATTTATTAAAATTCCAAAGTTTCATTTGATAAAAGAATGAGATATTAAGTTTCTAAAAGCTATGTCTCTATATAAATTTTATAATAACATATACATACAAACGAGCGTACGGGTCACCTGATGGTAAGTGATCACCGCCGTCCACGGCTCCGTGTAAAATCAGAGAAGGTGCGTTGCCGGCCTTTAAGGTGAAGATAGACGCGCTTTTTGAAGGTACCCAGATCATAACAACCTGTAAATACTGCCGCAGGTAGGCCATTCCTAAGTTCCTTCGAAATTGCACAGTAGTGGAGTGCCACATATCCAGATGGGTTGGATGATACTTGAGTTTGTGACGTACTGTACTAAAAAGAAACAATTCAGTTCCTTCTATGTATGTACGTATGAAGTTACAACTCCGAGCAACAATTAATATTATTAACTATATAGCAACATGAACCTTCAGTTAAAATCTGGAATTACAACAGTGGTAAATGGTTCAAATTTTTAACCTCCATTATCCCTCGTCTAATTAGTTTCTGACTGACCCGTGTTGAGGTTAATGCGACGGATTACACTTGATGAATGAGTTTCGTTTATTTCGGTACAGCAATAATAATCCTACGCTAATGATGCGTCACCCCCGTCTAAATAGTACCATGATAGATTACGTAATATAATGAATTGTTAGTGTTTCCAATTAATTAATTAATTAATTGATTTAATTAATCAATTAATTATGCTTAAGATATATATGATGATTGAGGTGTAAGAATTTTGGCTTGCAATTCTCTTTCGTTTTGTAATGTTGAGCTATTACGCAAATATTAAATGTGTGGGGCCTAGAGAATATATATATATATATNAAGGAGGGCCATGCAATCTATCTTTGAACATAAGTTGACATTGCCCGGTTTGGTTATTGGCCCGCAGGTTAGAGATTGGATAGATATGTGGAACAATCGAAGATTGAGGTTAACCCGAGATAGGAGATACATTATTAATATTGGGCGTTAGTCTACGATCAATCCGTACTGTACGTAGCAGCATTTAAAATTTATTAGATAAACAATTCATTTTTCTAAATACCTACATATTCTGAATACAAAATCACGATACTTACTCGTAAAGTTTGTCCAAATTGAAATTAAAGTGAAATATTATTGATGTTCCAATACAATTAGTTTGCTAAAAAAATACTATAAAGCATAGATTTTACTATAAATATTTTTTTTGTGTGATTCTGAACATGAAGTAGAGGTGTTAAAAATTATTCATTAATAATCTTCTTCTAGAATCTTCTCTTGTTTTAGATTATTAACTATTAATAATAAAATTAATCTAAACGAAGTACAAGTAACAGTTAAACTTTTAAAAAGCACAAAATACATTCATATTTTGCTTTCTAAAAATGTACATGCCATAGATACAGATTAAAGTTGTTTATACTTTTAGAAATAATAATGAACAAACAAAAGACTAACTTAAAATAACATGTTAAATAACAAAATATCGCATGTTCTCATTTTGTATAAAATGAACTTGAAATATAAATTTGTAATGGTTTTTTTATGATATACCATAAAGTACCTCATACCTCTACGCGATTTTAAGATAAATGGTCTTGATGGGGCAAGGGTTACAATTTTAATTTTGAAGTACGGAACTCTAAAAATAAATTGACAATCAAACAACTTCTGTTTTTGAAAATCTTTGTTAACTAACAAAAGCGAACGTGCACAGCGATGGATGGAAATTAACTTTTACAGTCGAATTTTTAAGCTGTTTTGTTCGATATCTCATTAAAAATGTACAAGTTCTGTACGCACAGAACTTTTACTTTATTATATTAAACATGAAACAGTTCTCATGAGCTTAAAATTGTGGCGTGGTATTTATGTTAATTACCAATATAATGTTATATAAATGTTGTAATATAAGAAAAGAAAATAATTTTGTGATAAAAAATGGTAAATTTTATTTTCCGCATTTTCTGTTGATCATGATAAAACATACACATAACACCAAATTGTAAATTCTTAAAAAATAAAGGAAATCTTCTCCGAAACTGAAATGAAAAAATAAAACTACTATAACTAGAATGTAAAAAATATGCAGAAAATATTTGTTTATAGAAAATCACAATCTAAAAAATTATACATCATATAACACATTTCTTATCTTATTTTTGGCTTTTACGTGCACATATAAAAACATGTTTTTCTACTAATTTTTAAACTAATTATTTATTTTATACTTTTCAGTTATAACCTTGAAACCTGGTGGTAAACACGACTATGATATATATTCCATCATGGAATGCCAGTTCCTGACTTCCGGTTTCATCATCAGACCTTGAAATTTAATCGCGTGATCACGATTTCATTACAAGGTATTTCTAACAAATTTAAACACAGCTATGATACGATGTTCCATCATAAAGTTCCAGCTCATATCTTCCGGCTTCATTATCAGATCAGTCCGACAGTACCATATTATTGCATTGTCACCAAAACTACATACAGCTACCAATTTTCATGATGCTATGATACTTAGAAGAAAATTGAATCAGTTACCTTAGATACGAATGGAATGAGCCCAAACTATATATGCTTACTAGTAGGAAATCCAAGGTTCCATCAGTCACCTTCTAGTCCACTGTGAGGTTCTCGTCATTAAGGGAAAGGAACAGAATATATTAAGACAAATTTAATGAGCCCACACTTGATATGTTTACTAGTACGCAGTCTAAGGTTCCATCAGCAACCTTCCAGTTCCTTCATTAGACCACCATATCTTCATATAATTGCCAAAGTTTCATGATGATACAACAATTAAAAGTGAAAACATTTAAATAAAACAAATACTTAGTGTTAAGGAAAGTTTGCCAAAACACAATAGTGCCAACTGTGCACTTAAATCGGTTTAGCCGTTTCTGGGACTAGCGTAAACAAACGCACAGACAAACAGATATACCGTGTAATAGAACTTGGTGTTTTATTACATTGTTAAATGTCCGATGAGTTACAATTTTAAAAACTATTCAATCTCCTTATGGGAACTACAAAATGCAACCATAAGGTTTTAATAATTTTTACACTAGAAATCTTAAGCGCTTTAAAAGAGAAGTTAATTTTTTTAAGTACCTACTTAATACAAACAAGATAAAATAATAATACCCGTCGTTTCGACGAATGTTTAGCTTAAATTTAGTACCCACGAAGGTTAGTTATCTAGAGTTAAGTAAATAATTCCGTAGTTTAAGCGGGCGAAGCCGCGAGTGGGTTGCTAGTACAGAAATAAAATTGAAATGTTAGAAAAATGAGTGCATATGCATATGCAAACTTAAATTTGTAAACTTTATAAACTGCGTAATCAAAATCTATAGGATATTTCCACTTGACCTATAATTATGAAATTTGGCAAGAAATGGAAACAGCACAGTACAGTACAATTTAAGGAAAAAATATAAAAAATCATTTTTTTTTATATTTATACTTATGCAAACCTAAGTTTGTCAACTTTTATAAGTTGTACTTCCCGTTACGTTACGTTCCCGTCCGCACGAGTAGGTATACTCGTACTTGACCGGTTTTGTTTTTTTACTTTAAGTGGTCCATCGCTCATGATGTTTGTATATTACCTTCTCCACTATTCCTCCTATTTTTTAGACATTGCGCACTTATTAGCGTAACTGAATGCTGCGCTTTTACCAGAGCGCGAAATAAAAATAATTCACTTCCCAGAGTGAGAATCGAAACCACAATTGCACAAATGTCGCCGCAATTCTAATTCATTTATATTATTGTTTTTCTCGTTAAACTATCTTAGAGGAGACAGAAACCTAGAAACAGTAACCATATCAACAGTAGCGACATTCCGAGATTTTATCGTTTCTATTGATTATATCGATCGAATCCGTAACTATACTTTGAATCAAGCATGTAATATTCTCTAAATTACTCAATAATAAATAAAAGCCATACCTGATATGTGACAGTTATCTCTTCTCTATATATAATAAAACAATAAAAATATTTTGTCTGTACATTTAGTAATTTTGACTGAAATGGATAGAGGGACACTTAAAAAGAATAGTAGAAAGCAAAAATATTTCTTTTAATTTCTTGTCTGTCTGTTTGTCTGTACGTGTGACCACGTAAATCTCCGAAAATACTGAACCGATTAATTTAAAACTTTCACCAATTGTTTTGTTTTGATTCGGAATAACATTTAAATTTTGTTTCATCAAAATCGGTTAATTAAAAAACGTTATGGTCATTTGAATGAACTCAAGGCATTAGTGCGCCTGCGAAAATTATATAGCAATCTATATCTATACTTATAATAAATGTATAATTGTTTATAATAAATTTGTATTTTCAACTGTACAGTATATATTTAGTAAAACGTCGTTTCCGATGAATATAATTATATATTATGTGAGATTTAACATAAAACGGAATTTTAACTGTCCGAATAGTTACAGTTTAACTTTAAGCTCAATAGATGGCGTTGGGCATAAAGCATCATTTTCTGAATCGCGCTGGTAAGATTTTTGGCTTAAGAATGACATTCGATATGACATTCGATATGATGGTACCCGCCAACCTTCCCTCCAGCTACAGACCCATCAGTCTTATTAGCAGTTTAGGGAAAATCTACGAGAGAATCGTTCTCAGTAGATTAAAGGAAATAGTCAAGGCAAAACAACTGTTCATCAACGAACAGTTCGGTTTTAGATCCCACCACTTGTCCATACACCAAGTTCACCGGCTCACCGAAAACATCGCGAAATATAACGTCCGTAGATCGATTCGTAGCGACACGGCGGCCATTTTCTTAGACATCGCCAAAGCCTTCGACAAGGTCTGGCACAACGGCCTGCTCTTCAAGCTCCGCCGTATGGCTCTGCCAGACTCTCTCGTTCACATCATTCGGGAATACCTGTCGAATCGCACGTTCCGATATAGATTAGAAGGGACCCTATCGTCCCCTAGACCCGTTCGCGCCGGAGTCCCGCAAGGCTCCACTCTTTCACCGTTGCTATACGCGCTTTACACTAGCGACATTCCGCGTACCGATAAAGTAGAACTTGCGATGTATGCCGATGATACCGCCCTTTACACCACGGATCGCTCCGCTTGGATCCTAGCCGAAAGACTGCAACGAGCTGCCGACGCCCTAGGCGATTGGTTCAGCAAGTGGCGGTTCGAGGTTAACCCGGAGAAAAGCGTAGCCGTCCTCTTTCCTCGTAAGCGTTACGAGACCGTCTCGACTATTTACCTGCAAGGCAAACCGATCCCCTGGGAATCCAAGGTCAAATACCTAGGCGTCGTACTAGATTCGAAACTCTCCTTCCGGCCGCACATCACGTATGTCAGGAACAAAGCCACATACGTCATGAACAGGCTGTATCCGCTCATCTGCAAGCGGAGTAAAATGTCACTTCGCAACAAGCTGACATTGTACAAAACTTGCATCCGTCCCGTCATGACCTATGCTTGTGTCGTGTTCGCACACACCAAGATAGACCTCCTTCAGAGGGTTCAAAATAAATTCCTACGAATGGCATCCGGATGCCCATGGTACGTACGCAACGTTGACCTTCATAAAGACTTCGAGCTAGAATCGCTCAAGGAATTCTGCAAGCGCCTGGCCAAGCGCTACTACGAGCGTGCAGATTCCCATTCCAACCCACTCATTGTCGAAGCGTGTAAGTACGCTCCTCACCCACATCCACGTCTTCGACGCCCTCGAAGCGTGCTTCTGGACCCCGACGATCCCATCACTGCTGCCAACGCCCAATACATTGGGAGGATCCACTCCTCAGTCCCACGTCCCACTCTCCGCCGCCGTAAGAGGCGGCGAGGCCAGTCATATCTAACGGCACGCCCGCGCCTCGGCGCGGCGGGGCCCAACGGTCGAAATCCCCCATGATTGGCGTACGCGGGGCATTCCCTCGCGATCGCCAACACTTCACGAGCGTCCATCAAAGCTCGTAATTTTTATCTTCAGGGGCGAGCTACACTCGCCCCTCCCAGCCCGGTGACGCTATCAAGACCATTCCAGGTCAACAGCATTAAAGTCCATTCGAAAAAAAAAAAATCGATATGATGATATGATTGTTGATAAAAATATATATTTTTAAAGCAATATTTCTTATAGTACAAACATTAAAGTAAACTAAATTGAATTATTGGTGAAGGTTACCTTCATAAATCGGTCAGGAATCGGAAGTCAGCAGAAGATACAATAAGGAGGCATTGTGGTTGTCCACGTCCGGGAGTCGCGTGCGCGTATGTCGCTATCCGTTATTGTATTACCACTGTGGGACCTGTAAAGGCTTGCATAGACTCGGACACGATCGTCCGAGTCAACACGGAGCCAGATGCAGGTCTCGACCTTCAAAATTGCGAGACGACGGAAACTTAGGTCCTCCCTTACGAACACAGCGACCCCGGCATGAGGGATAAAACCACCATTATGTTATATGTCTTAAATCCAGGCGGAAAATGCAGTGCAGAAAAAGCAGTGTGTGCACATTAATTTTCTGTGCCTTATGACCCTCTATGTAATATTAAAGCGGAGGCTGCTTTTTATTTGTATAATTTTTCAATTACTAATAATCTTAATGTTAATTTACAAGTTTATACCATTTCCAAATCTAAAATCAATTTAGATTTAGATGGCTGCTGTATCTTCTTTCGTTGGTTAAAGAGAATGTATGTATAAAAAGTATTGTTGCTATCTTATCCTTGTTAAATTTACTTATCGTGTTTTAACAACGTAAATGTCGTTCTGTTAGCCGATATTATACGAAAATGCCACTTTGTCAGATATAATGAGGATGCTCAAACGACTTTATACTCTGTAACAAATACTCTATCAACTATACGCGTTGGATTTTGTTACAATGTAATTTAGAACAAGTCTTGTTAATTCACTTCGATTAATAGATGGAATTCTTAAATTTAAATTATTATATCTTAAGTTCAAAAATATGTTATAAAAAAAAAGGAGAATATTTTTTTTTTGTTTTATTCATAGACACAGTTAAATAAATGAGACTTTGGCCGTAAACGCGACAGATTGTGAGTTCCATTCCCACATGAGGAAATTAAATATTTTATATTTTTATTTCCTCGCTCTGGTAACAAGGCGAGATGTTGGCTTCCGCTACACATTACATATAATAATATAGGAATGGAAATATCTAAACGAGAACTGAGTGTCTTAACACTATGTTTCCAGGTTCCCCCTACCTGCTATGTGGCTATACCAGCGTAATGCTAAAAACGTCCTTCCACATTTTTTTGTCACTCAGCTTATTTATAAAGTTTAACTTTACATCTGAGAAATTAAATTATTTTAAATATATACATTTTCCCGAGTGGTATCAAACAAACGGTGCTCCGTTTGTTCGATCGACAGCATGACAATAAGAATTATAAAGAAAATATTTATTACAAATCAACCGCAAAACAATACTTATCTACTTATATGTAGCATTTACAAAAATACACTAATGAACAAATAACACATCAAAGTATAATAAAAATATATTCTTTTAATTAATACAATAAATACTAGTATGAAGTCGCCAAATCTTGTTACGTCGCAATCAAAAGAAACTCTACCTCAAAGAAAGAAAATAGGATTAGGTGAACATTATACATATTTTTTTTTATCTCGGACTAATATTTACCTTAACCGCGGGGTTTCTAATAAAAACATGAGGCTGTCACATGATATATTCACGAGTATACCGCAGCTGTCGTTTCCATATATTTTACTGGAGGTTCGAATGACGTCGACGGTACAAAGACAAAGTTGTGGGCGGGCGAGTGGTTTTTGACAGATTTCTATGTAAAATAGTAGGTAAGTATTTTTATTAGGTGTCGCTTTTAATAAGAAATTAATAATTGATTGTTGTATGATAAATGATGATGATGATTTAGGTTTTTAAAATAAAATTTACATTATAATTTACGTCGCCTATATCTTAAATATCAATAACTTCTCCGTTTTATTAAAATATTTTCGAAACATATTTAAATTTGTATATTATATTTTATACAAAAATTCTTATTTAAATATTAATTTAAATGGTTAATACAACTGTACTCGTTAGAGTAGCTGACATTAACCAACATAAGTGGTCCGCAGGCATCAAATAAGCTTATACATAAAAGCTAAGTGGTAAGCAACGGCAGTAATTTGGCAAGTTTGGCTTCTAACGTCCAAAACGATTACGCTTACGACCACGGAATATCTCGTCCCTGTATACTGTAGATATAATTATTCTGAACACGCTGATGCAGTTCTGATGTAACGTTTTTGTTCGTCAAATAAGATTTTAATTTAAAATAAATTCTTATCAGCAGCTAAAGGATAAGGCACTTCGTTCCCATTAGGATATTTTCGTTCCCCACTTTTTCTTTGCCTCGGTACCAGAGCGAGGAAAATGAAAATATTAACTATATCAATCCTCCAAGTGAAAATCGAACAAGCAACCATCGCGTTCACAGTCTGTACCTGATATCCCAAACACCTTTGAATATATTATTCAATAAATAATGCCTTAGCTCGTGATGTGTCTAGTGGTTAGAACCGTTTATAGTTGTGATCGTGAAGAACCCAAAATCTTTTAGAGATTCAGAGGTAACAGTATTAAGAATTTTATATTATGCCATTAGAAGGTATCGCTTTAAGATATTTGCCATCAGAAGTTGTTCTTGTGTCAGTTATTTAGATAACTGGAAACTCGACAATATGACATTGTCATAACTCGAAGCTCGTCCGAAGAAAAGCCAAGAGCGCGTCCTATCTTCCTCTCCACTATAACTGCGAACTAGTTATAATAAAAGGAAGAAAGAGTACGGGCACCGCCCCGCCCCTACACCGTGAGTTCCGACCAGACCGTGGCTTTACAGTCATCGTTGAACCCTCCGAGACGTTTGTGTGTGATCTTTCCGAAGGTACTTGTTACGCTTGTTTATATTAAGATTGTATTAGAATGGTGATTCGTGATGTTGATTGATTTGTGAGATCAATATAAGTCGTTGGAACGAACGCACTACCGCTAGGCGGCCGATATGTTAAATAAACGCACGGCACACACCCCACAGTCGTGTCTCGAACCGTAGGCGGACACTACTACATACACCAGAGTTCCAGGACATAAAATAGCACCACACACCCGTATGAGGGCGGACACTACTACATACACCGGAGCTGGGACATAAAATAGCACCACACACCTACTAGTCGTATACCAAGTCGTAGAAGTGGTATATAATATGTCAATGACCAACGCCATACAAGCACAGCTTACGTATCGCGAGCGTACTGCGAGACGGCATCAGCCACGACATAGTTAATGTCGCTATAACAGTTCGCATAAGCCCATCACGTCAGCTTCCGCGACGTCAAGCAACATTCAATATCATAATATTGGTCAAAGATCACTTGGATCCACAATATGTGTCGCCCCTACACATATATTGCCTTTATAAGAAATTCGATCCTAAAAGATCGTGCCATCATAGGCTTCGAATTATCATATTATATTTATTATACATTTGGTACGAGTCTTTATGTGCATCATATTTATTTGTACCGTAGTACTTTAGAGTTCGACTCGACCGCTGCCTTCCAACCACTACACCCACTATATAGACAGAACGACGGTCGCGGCACTCGGGACGACAATACACGAACTCATCTCGATTAATATGGTATTAAAAATATATAGTTTGTATCAGTCATAATTAACTATGTTATTTATGTGTATTGCCATGCATATTTTATTTTATTTATTTTTAACTTATACCCAAGGTACATACTGTTACAAGTCGCACGCTTGTTTGTGACTGGCCTCAATGGCCTCAATGGATTTATAAAATGTTACAAATTATATTAATACAAATTAGACTACGAAATTGCAAGCTGCAACTCAAAAACTAAAATAATGAACGAAAAAAATATCATTCCAGTAAAAATGCAATTAAAATGTTCAAGGGGCGATGTCAATGAAGTTAAAGCATTGGAGTCAAATATTAATCCAATTAATCCCATTAAATTATAAATTATTTAACATTTATCGTTAATTTTGTCGTTTGTTGTTGTTGTAGACTGTTCTTTAATTTGGTATTCGTTTATTTAGTTTTCCTAAAATGGGTAAATCAATAATTTTGGCCTCAACAGTCTCGTGTACCTGGAACTGTTCCACTATACAACTAATGTGTTGATTTTTATAAAAAATCTAACAAATTAATATATTTTCATTGCTTGCGACCCTCTCTTTATTCCTGATTTAAGCTTAAATAGTATTTGACTAAATACACAGTGATTATGGGATTGATCCTCACTACAAGAAGTAATTTTATTTAAAACTAGTAACCTGTTCCTGGCGTCACTCGCATACTACCTATAATTATTTTATTGTACTGCATTTGCCAACAGATAGATTATATAATTTATACATTCACGAAAAACTTATTTTCATAAATTTGAGAAAGTTCAAGTACTACGTGCTTTCATGCGAGGCTGTCATCGGCGGCAAGCCCGCCTCCCGTGGAACTAGAGCCTAGGCTTGCGGCCGTATACAGAGTGTTGATATTTTTTATTTTACATTTTCTCGAAAAGCAAACGTCCAAATTACATGTTATAAAGGCCGAAAATTATCTTTATAAAATTTCCTAGATGATGGAATAACTTTCACTCGTTTCAATATCTTCGTCAAATAAAAAACGGTGAAATATCACCTTGGAATTTTAATTATTGTTGGTCACAAAAAACGAGTTCCCATAGACTGCTGTAATTATTTATTGTCCTTTAAGTATATTAACACTAAAATAATTAAAAAAACTTACAGTTTACTTTTAAAAAATGCCTAAAAATAATAGCAGTCCATGAGATATTGTGTCAATGAATATATTACAATATTTTGTTAGCCAGAGATTTAGATGTCGTCTGTGTAACTGAGACCAAGCGGAAGGGCAATGACATTACCAATTTACCGGGCAGTCGGGTCGCTTTCTATGCCAACGTACCAGAAAGCGAGCGGGGCTGTCAAGGTGTTGGTGTGTTGTTGTCCTCTTGATTGGTTAGTTCAGCGGTCGAATACAAGGCGATCAACCCGAGACTGCCTTGTGTTCACTTTAATCTGGAGATAACAAAAGTATTCTTGTTAGCGGCGTATGCGCCGGTATCCTCAGCTCCATTAGGCGAACTCGAGGAGTTCTGGGAGAGATTGGGACGGATGGGTCGGAATTGCGTTAAGCGGTTACGAGGCAGTGCTAGGTCAGTATGATAACAAGAGAATAAATGAGGCTGGAAATCTTATATTGGAAATTTGTAAGTAAAGTAATTTGTTTTTGGCAAATACGATGTTTGACCACAAACGAGGAATGCACGATCAGCATAAATGGTAAGATTTTAGAACAAGTGAATGAAGTGGTATATATAGTAAGTATGTTCAGTGGAGATGGCAGATACGAGATGGATGTGGAAAGGCATAATGCTGCTGGTAACAGGGTTAACGGAGCCTTAGCTGCATTGATGAGATGACGAAACGACAGCACAGCTGCGCGCCCGTCGGACCGTCTGTCAAGTTAATTTAACCAAAACTCATTTAACTCGAGATAATGTGAAGATATCAGAATTAATCTAAAGGGTACTTGGACTACAGTTATGAAAATTTACATAAAATGAGAACTACAATACAAATGAAGAAAAAAATCCGAAAAGAAAAGTTTATAGGTATTTCAAAAAAAAAAAATTACAAAATCATGTTTGTAATTCATTTGATACAAAATGAGTGCATATGTCCGCAAACTTAAGATGGTAAACTGTTATAAATTGTACTTCCCGTTGACCTACAATCCTATAATAATTACGGAAGCAGAATGGTACTTCCTAAAACAAAAACAATCACAACGGGATTTTTTTGTATGGAAATCATGGACGTGCGGTCTCACATACTGCGGTCTCACATATTGCACTCGAAATTTAAAACAAAGTGACTCCCCAAATTTGCAGTCGGGAAAGCAATCTCTCGTCTCCGATGAAAGCAAGTTTGCCACAAAAACTGAAGGTACTGAGCGTTATAGGAGCAGTGAAGTGGAGTACATACAATTTTTGCAAAGAATAGCGGCTTGTGAGATTGTACGTCCATAGTTAATGGTTAAGTATTTATATTTTTTTAGCTTCATGCTGCATCCCACACACATCATGATAGGCAGAGGAAACTTGGGAATCTAGTGTTAAAACACTTAATTCTCCATTAAGACAGTTCTTTTCCACGACATTCTTGAGTTGAGAATTCACAACAAGTATTTGAGGCATAGCATGTTGAGTTGCGGAACTCAACGCCGCGCTTTTGCTTTGTTACCAGAGCAAGGAAATCAAATATATTCCCGAGGGGGACTAGAATCCACAACCGTTGCGTTGAGACGCACGTTTGCTCTCCTGCACCTCGACCGTTAGGCACGGTTAGCGGGGTAGGCCCTGCTACGTGTGGGATACAGTGTGAGCTATTAAATTTCTAAAAGATGTAATCCCCATTCGCTTCCAAAATGGAAATAATTATAAAAATAACACCTAATTTTCTTGGTCTGGTAAGGCAAAAAATGCCTCTGAATTCCACCACCGAATTCGCAATCTTTTCAAAAGGATGTGAAAAAAAGATAAACGGACCTTTTGAATGTTTTTGCATTCAAAGGAATACTCGTACATGACGAAAACAAACAAAGAATATTCAAACTGTGACCAAATTTATAATCAAAGTTTTAAATCAAAGCTGTCACCAAATTTAACTCAAGTATTTTTCTTTTCTACGTGTGGAATTACACTTAAAATGTGTTAAAAATATTAAGTTTATAATTTTTCTATAATCCAGAATTTTAATCCGTTCAGTACATTTAAGTAATGTGTAGAATATTTCAAACATTCTATTATTATTATTATTATTATTTATTTTTATGATAAATAATATAAAAAATATTTTACAATATCAATAGAGACGTAATAAGAATGCTTTGATATTTCAAAATTATTATATAATGGAACATTAGTGTAAACAATTTTTGCATACCAACTTAATAACAAACAAACGATATATAACCATTGGTTACGGCTATTTGGATATGTCAAGAGCAATGTATCATCGGCCTATAAATGTTATTTATTGTATTGCAAACCAATGCTATTATTGCATAGTTTCAATGAAAATTCATACGTTAAAGTTTCGGTTGGTTAACACATTAGAATTTATTGCTTTTATTGAGTAGCTGCAACATTGATAATATGTTAAATAATACAATTAACCTGACCTATATGTTTTTTTTTTCATCTTCACGCTTTATCCCGCACACAGCAGGATAAGCAGAGGGAACCTAGTGTTAAGAAACTCCATTCTCCACTTTCCACCGAATTCTGGAGGCATTGCATGTTGAATGGCGGAACTCGACTCGACTTTGTCTCGACGTTCGTTTCCTCGAGTGGGGATCGAACCCACAACCAGTCGATTTTACAGTCACACTTTGTGCCTCTGCGCGACGACTAGCCTCTGGATTTTTTTTTGATAAATAAATATGCTTATTTCGAAGGTTTACTATTACAAATCTTTATTAATTAATTATAAAGTTTAACTATTACAACTTCTAAATTGCATATTACGATGATATATGAACAAATTATGATATTTACGACGCTACATTTGAAAATATTGTAATAATAGTAGAATTGTGATGTGTACCTCACTATAATTGTGGATCTGTATCTGTAACTATAGTGAGAACCATCTTTATTAGGCCAGTTTTATATTTTATCTTTCGATTAAACTGAAATTTGAATTACGATTTCAGTTTTGGTAACAGTGAAATTACATGTAGTTAATATTTTTATCCAAAATGGCCGCCGTAACAACATGACGGAGTACAAGTTTTTACGCAACTCACTTTATATCAATTTCAAATGAAAGGGCTTGATTTTCAAATAATTCATTATGTTATGACGTTGCAAGAACTTGTATCGCGCAACAAAATTAATTTAGTTTTAATTCTTTTGCAGTTTTATTAGTTTTACAACGGTGTCCACAAATGGGGTCATTACTACATGCTGTCAATCGGTAAATTTCATGAATATAAATAGTACATGGGAATTCAATCTTGAATCACTATCTTGAAGTATATCGACACTTAATGCTATAGCACTACTGTAGTATTTGAAGGTTCGAGATTTACGAGATAGAACCAAGTTCGCTTACCGACTAAGGAGAACATGGTGAGGATAACATTTAAACTAATGTTATACTACGAAATATACTAGGTAGAGTTGAAGTATGTGCAAAAATAAAGACTATAACTACGAGGCATAAAACCAAAATGGGAACACCATACTGGCGTAGAGCAGAGCCTACCTACGAACCTACGAGCTTCAACTGAAGGTAACTGAATATAAAAATATTATACGTTATAAATTGCTCCGAAATTTATGAACATCTGATATACGTGTTATATTTGCTTATGGTAAAGGTAGTGAAACTAAAAAGTGCTTTAAATTGTGTAAGTGTGTTTTTTCACATTGTTCAAACCCAGTGTCCCCATTTGAGGGTGCCTTTTTTCTAATATAAACATATATTTTTAAAAATAAATATTTTAATCTCCACCAAGTTTTATTTGGTTATAAATGATGTAAAGTATGCTGAAGTTATTTCACTATAAGTTTGACGATTTCCGCCTCATCAAATATGTTCATGTGTCTCTGTAACGCACTAATGGACCAAGATTGTGTATCATCCGAAACAATAGCTTACGACTACGGTATTACTCGCATCACTTGTTTTGCTTATGAACTAAAAAACTAAACTAAACTAGCTTCACGCCTTACTCCTAGCGGGGTAGTCAGAGAGAAAGGAGCGCCAACGCTGCGGTCTCTACGTACCTCTTTCGCCTCGTCCACTGTCATCAACCTCTTTATACATGTCCTCCGGGGGGTCCTCATACTTTTTACGTGACCTTGCTCCAGTATCCTTGATACTGTGTTTTTAAAGGTCGACCGAGGTCTCCCCCTACCTCTCTTACCACTCACTTTTCCATCATAAATCTTTTTTGCCATTCTTTCATCACTCATTCGTTTGTCGTGCCCAAACCAGCTGAGCACGTTCTTTTTCATTCTCACCGTGACATCCTCGCTAGTACCTGCCATTCTGTGTACCTCTTCATTGCGAATTCGATCAGCTAAGCTGACTCCGCATATTCTACGAAGAGATCCCATCTCCACGGCATTCATCTTTCTTTCATTTTTCTTCTGTAATACTCACGTTTCGCTGCCGTATAACAGTGTCGGTACCAAAACTGCAATGTGTACGGCCAAATGCGCAGCTGTCCTGACGTTTCGCCGTCTCATCAATGCAGCTAAGGCTCCGTTAACCTTTACCGGCGGAATCTGAAAATGGAAATATGGAAGTATGCTGGCAGAATCTTAAGTATTGAATGAAGAAAGCAGCGACAGGTGTATATGGTAAAGGGGAAGGAAGTTATAGCAAAAAGCGCGACGAATAATGGGAAGTGTAGTGCTGTAGAAAGAAAAAAATAATGCATGGCAGGTTTATAAAGCCTCAGGTAAGGATAAAAGTATGAGAGAGGTAAAAAATAGAGTATAAGCTGCAAAATCACCAAACAAAGGTACTGAAAAGCATGAAGCGTGAACAGACAGAGAATGAAAGAGATGAAAGGTTAACGAACAATTTCAGGGAAAATATGAAGCTTTTCTGGCGAGAAGTTAGTATTTCTTGAGGTTGCTCGATAATCTGTACAATAAGAGATAAGAAGAAGAGGTTTGTTTGAAGAACGGTGAAATTTTAACAGAACAACAGCACGTTTCGCAGTGATGGGCTGAATTTTACAAGGAGATATATGAATGTGATCACGCCATAGATGAACCCATAGGGCTATCAGTTTGATTAGTTTGGGTAGTAGAGCTTATGCTAAAATATGAACGAGGAGAATACAAGGGAAATCTAAAAGGCTGTTGTGTGAGGTATTAAAATGGTGTTAAGACCTGGCAGATGGTATATGGATCAGATCTTTTCCCTCCGTATGATCACGGAATTTTTTTTGGAAAAATTGACCTTCAAAAACACAGTATCAAAGATACTGGAGGAAGGTCACGTAAAACGCATGAGGACCACCCGGGGGGCATGTATGAAGAGGTTGATGACAAAGATGAAGATGAATTGAAGTTAAAAGAGATATATAGAGACCGTAGCGTTTGGCGTTCCGTTCTGTCTGATTACCCCGCTAGGAATACAGTGTGAAACGAAATTTAAGTGGCTTTTCCCTTACCAAAACCGAAACTCTACATTCTCCAAAAACCCAACATGCCTGCAAATTTTAGCCTTCTACGCTGCTTAATTTTGGCTATGCCTTGTCAGTCAGTGTCTCAGTTTTTTCTTAAGAAACGAAAACTATTAAATTTATTTCTTGTGTAACGTTTTATTCTCTTAAAAAATCGGTCAAGTGTAAGTAGGCGACCATCAAGTGTGCCGTATCAATTTCAGGATTGTAGGCCAACGAGAAATATAACTTACAATAGTTGTTAAAATTAAGTTTGTAATGATTTTTTTCTATGAAATATCAACAAATTTTCACTCTTCAGATTTTTTGCTTTATATGTATTGTAATTTATCACTTCACGCCAAAGTTCGTAACTGTAGGTCCACGGGTACTTCCCTTAGTAGTTTTGACTACACGACAAATTTTATGCAAAATACAGTAAAAATTTTAATGCTCATTCTTTTTTCATTTACTTAGGAGCTTCTTTTTTGGTGTTCTAGGGGACCTGAATAAACCTGAATATTTAAAATTAATATTAAATACGATATTGAGATGAGTGGTCTAGACAGACGGACAAATGGAAAACAAAGTGATCCTATAAAGATTTTTCTTCTGAGTTACGGAACCTTAAAAACTGAGCTATAGAATTGTTTTTAGATAAATTTGTCATGAGAAATAAAGAAGCACTAATTTATATTGACAATCCTCGTATGTTAATATTTAAGGCAACTTGCCTTATCACTTTCACATAACTACTTGAAATAAAAGTTTGTTATTAACGCTGACGTATGAATACCTATAATAGAAACATCTACTGTTATTTGCATAACATTGACTTAATTGTGATTTACAATAATGGAACTATCCAATGTTTCACCTAATATGTAGATCAAAGCTGTCAATCATTGCATTTGATATGTAATTAATAGCATAAATCACATGTTTGATTGGCCATTAGTCGTGAACATATCTTTCGAATATCATGAATTCTAATTAGAAATTATATTATTAGTCTATTAGAAATTGTGGAATTGCGCTATTTAAACAACTTATTTAATTCTAAATTAAATTCTCCTTCTTCGTAACAAATGAGTAGAGCATAAAAAAAAGAATCTGGTTGTCGAAGAAAACGAGTGCTTTTGTACATGAAATAGATATTTTTTTAAGAAATCAATTATTTTTGTGTACTCTGTTTTATCTTATTCTATTCTATCTATACTTATGGTCCAATTAAATATTTCTTACGTCTACATTATTTCTCTTTGGTGTGAAATATATAATAATTCATCGACTTTTATAACGTTATCGCGTCAAATAACGTTACATGTCCATTTTTTATAATATATTATACATAAATATAAGAAATACTATACAATATAAGGTACATTTAAGAGAGTATTTTAATTTACAATATTAAAAACAAAATACTTCTTCGTTATTTTATTGCGTCCGTTTAAGAAAATGAAAGAAACGCTCAGTATTATTAAAAGTCTTTGAATCAACATTCTAAAGTATTTTCTTTAAAACAGTTTATTATTTTACCTTTCATTATTGAAGTCAGGTAGCGTTATGAACTCGCCTTTTAATTTTGTTGACTCACATACTAGTAAGTATATTAGTACCAAAGTTTCAGGTCAAAGCACATTGTTCAAAATTAACTTTATTATACAATTCTGTATTCTAAGAAAGTTGATAAGAATCAATTTAATTATAAATAAAAAAATTCAGACAACTAAAAACGTTTAAAAGTAAATAAAAATACTAATCTTCCAACAGCTTTCACATAAAAAAAAACAAAATCGATACATCCGTTTGACAGCTACGATACCACTGGCAAACAAACAGATAAACACATGCGTCAATGTTAAAACACCCCTCTGTTTTCATCGGAGGCTTAAAATAAGCTAAGCTTAAATTATTTTAACTCTAAAGAGCTATAATGAATTACATCACCCACAGACTATAATGGGTGTAAAAGCATCTTATTTTTAAAAGCAATGAAATTATTAATGAATTGTAAGAAATTATGAACGACTTACTTTTATCAGTTAATATGGATCTTTGTTAATAAACATGTAGTTACTTGTATATTGTTCTTAAAAAATTAAGTTAAAATACATTTTGAAAAATTACCTAAAGAGCTGACTATACAAGAGGGGACCATAATATTTTATTTTTATAACAAAATGAGATCAAAACACAAATCAAAACTTTTTATTTCCGTTTGATAAAATATGTTGCTTTAATAAATTATATATTAAAAAAAATCCCTACAATTGCGACAAAAAAAGACTATAAATTTTTATTTCTCGGTCATATTTTTTTCTACTTCCATTTACGAAGTGTTCTCGTAGAGATGGGACAGTAGTTTTTCTTAATCGTCAACACTTTGAAGGTCATCTTGATCTAATCTACCTATATCTATCCTCTATCCTAATAAATCCTCTTCTTCAGTCGTCGCTCGTGGGCTCGTCGGTAGATGCTAGTACAGCTTTAACTTTAAATTTTCGTATATGCTAGTTACTACTACATTTGTAGACTCATAATCCAAAAAATAATCTCCATTTTGCATGTTAAATCTCCATTTTCCATGCATAATTGAATAAAAATCATAAAAAAGGTAAGCAATTAGGTAAGCGTTGTTAATCAATAGGGCATTATGACTATTATGGGTCTCGATACACCCAGGAGGCTAGCGCATAGGAAAAATTGCTCGTGTGACTGACCACTTCCCCTGCGAGTTCAGGGGCTACAGACAACTCAAGAGGATACACAAAAGTGTAAAACGCAATGCCAATGATGAAAAAGTGTAGCGACTACAAAAGAAATACATACACCTGGGTGTTTTTACACCCATATAGTCTTTGAGGGTTAATGTGTCAGGCTTGAAGAGATAATTGCGGGTTCGAATCTACCACGACGAAAAATATATTTATAATGTTTATAGTTATTCTATTACACAAAGTGGTCGTTAAAGATATCGTGGCACAGGAGCACAAGGATGCAACTGCAAACGCGACGGTTGTGGTTGGGGTTCGATTCCCACTTAGGGGGATGAAATATTTAATATTGTCCTCGTTCTAGCAAAGAAGCAAAGTGCGGCGTTGAGTTCCACCAATCAATATGCAATGTCTCAAGAATTCGGCGGAAAGTGGGGAAATTAGTTTCTCCCTGCTTTGTTATGTATGGAATATAGCGTAAAGCTGAACAAAAAAAACAGAGTGAAAAATACTGTGTAAACATTGTACGAGTATACCTAATATATTGGGAAAGTCTAATTTAACTTTCATTCTCTCTTTCTATATTAACATTATGTTACTTTCAGTTTTTTAAAAAATATCCCATTTTTGTGATAATTTATGTAACTAGATTAATATCATTTATGGATAGATTAATATCAGGGTAGGCAGAGGGAACCTAGTGTTAAGATACTCCGTTCCCCACTCTCTGCCGAATTCTGGAGGCATTGCGTGTTAAGTGACAGAACTCAACGCCACGCTTAGCCTCGACACCAGAGCAAAGAAATGGAAATATAAATTTAAGTAAATATTTCATCTCCTCTAGTGGGAATCGAACCCACAACCAGTCAGTTTTACAGTTACACTTCATGCCGCTGGGCCACGACTGGCCTCTTTTTTTAAATGTATATAAAACAATAACAGAAACTGTCGACAATAATTTAATTAAAAATAATTTAATTTCAGGAGTACCCTTCAATTGGCGGGTTAGATATAAAAAGATGTTAGATAAGCTTATTATTAAATTTCGCTGCTGACATGTGTTAGCATTCTATATGGCGGAGCTGGCGTTCAATTAACAAGAAAGATAATAAAAATAGAAAGAAATTCTCCACAGAGGATCGAACTCGCAACTACCCTGCGTAAGCTAAAATAATTGCCAGTTGCACAAAAATGGGCATACTATTTATCTACATCTAAAAATAATATTATTATATAAATGCCAGGAACGTATATTCGCAAATTGCAAAATATCCGAGCTTCTACAAACGAGTCTGTGAACGCTTCGTTGACTGTGGATCCTGCCTGATATGCGGCTTCCCTTCGAAAAATATCGCACTAAACTAGAATATTGTATTATTATATAAAAAGCAACAATCTAAATTACGAAATTTCCAAATGCATATTATTGTATTTCTATAATTATTATTTTCGCAGAGGTTGTATTAATAATTATTATTTATCTGATAGTTAATTTTTAATAAGTTAAGGTGATAGAAATAACTATCTATGTTTATAATTTTATACATTATCAATTTATTTAAAAAACTAGCGACCAGCTCGCGGCTTCGCCCTGTTAAATTTGTGAATTATTTGTTTGTTTAAGTACAGGGAAATACGTTCCTGTTTTAATAAATAATGTATGCTTGGAGCGCACTTAAGATTTGTAAAGTGAAAATTATTAAAGGCATTTTCGATTTTCATTAAAATTATTAAAAATTATTATTGGGGACATTAAATAAAGTAACAGAACCAGAAACAATATATTTAAAAAAAATGTCTGTTTGTTGGTTTTTCTGTTTGTCGACTTATCTCAGAAACGACTTAACCGATTAAAGGAGCGAAGACGCGATCGCGGTGCGGGAACGGTAAAATCTGTTTAATTCTTTTCATAATTTTAGTGATAATGATGCACCTCCCTCCCACCCCTGTAGAGTCACGCCATATATTCCGCATTTTTTATTATTACATGATGTTCTTTAGATTGATATTTTTAAATTCGTTATATCTTTTGAATGGAATGTCCGATTCTATTAATTTAAAAAGTATTTTACACGTATTGAAATTATCTTTAATAAAATATCATTTAATTGGATAAGGATTAATGCAGAGGTATGAATAATATGGTTTGATTACTGTCGGCTCTTTCATCAACTTATTAAATATAAAAAAGTAGTTATATTGACATAACTACAGTGGTTGAACAAATGGTATCATGGACTTTTTTATGGATATTGATGCATTCTATAATACTGTAGAACATTTTTTCGTTCTATTATTAATAGTATTCGCAGAGGACGCGATGATAGAATTTTTAAGATCAATTTCTTCACACCTTGGGTTACATTATTGCATTTTTATTAGTGGTCCCTATTTTTTTAGAAAACGTAATATAGCCTATATTGCCGATTTAAAAAAAAATCCATACAAAGTTTCAACCCTATTTCATTCCTTTAGGGTTAAAATTTTTCAAAATCCTTTCTTAGTGGATGTCCAGAATATGAAAATAAACATTTGCCCTAATTTCACGTTACTACCATCAGCGGTTACGGCTCTGCGTGCGTCTTACCTCAGTCAGTCAGCACAAGTCCTTTTATATATATAGATTAGCTAAATGTACAATTGGTAAATATATAGTTATTACAGAGTACACGTAGAAAGAATGTTTTTAGGCATTTTTATATAGATTTATTTCAAACGAACGAACGAACCAAAAAATCTATGTATTTACTTGATATTTCCTTGAAGATCAAATCGTACTTTGTCTCTATGTTGAAATGATTACGACTTAAACTTAACTATTATGATTTATGATTTATGAAGGTAATCTCCATTAACAATTCAATTTTATTTACTTTATTCTATTATATAAAATACTGTATAATAGTGCTTCAAAAATATATATTTTTATCAACAGTCATATAACCAAGACGTTTCGAATGTCATTCTTTAGCCAGGAATCTTACCAGCGCGATTGCTATATAACATTCGCAGGCAAACTAATGCCTTGAGTTCATTCAAATGACGATAACTTTTTTTTTAATGACCGATTTTGATGAAACAAACTTTTATTGTTAAGTTGAATTAAAACAATGCAATTGGTGAAACTTTTAAGTAAATCGGTTCAGTACTTTCAGAGAAAAATGTGGACGTACATATCGACAGACAGACATACAGGCAGACAAGAAATTTAAAAAATATATTTTTGATTTCTATTATTCCTTTTAAGTGTCCCTATATCCATTTCAGTCAAAATTACTAAATGTACAGACAAAATATTTTTACTGTCTTATTATATATAGAGATAAAATAATCGATTTCTCTTCAATTGCTAATAATGTGACAAAAAAGACATTTATCAAATTGAAATGATTCAGCAGCTGGAAATTGAATCTACAACCATCTTTTGTCACACGTAACCATTAATTTCCGATAATTGATTAAAGAAATGCCATACACGGGCAAAGATTATAGAAGTATATAATTTAAAATTATTGATACGATATTGGAATATCTAGTCTATTTGTAGAGATAAGTTGTACGAGAGCTATTATCGGAAATTTCAATTTTGATTGTACGTAGTAATGTCATTTCAAACACTGAGGTTTCATTAATTAATGTTGCATGTTATGCTATTTGTTAGTAATTATATTTTATGATGGACATGCGGTGATGTGAAACAAAATATTTCATGATTTATATCACTTGTGGGTGGCAAAATTAAATAATTTTAATTATGAACACATGTTCACTAAATAATACTTTGTGTTTGAGGTTTATTACGAAAGTATTGATATAGGTAATATTTTATTATTTTTGTCTTTTTTTAGAATTTTAATGTAAAAATGATCTCTGGATTGCGAAAATAAACCAGTAATTACTTATTTCTTCTTCTTTAAAACATCGAATTTGAATTTATTTTCATCGTCATTGAGGCATTCGATTTATATACATACATTCGAAATACACGTTTGTTTTTAATAATATATTAATCAAATCAAATAAACCAAAATGTCAAATTACTCACCAAAACATTAGCTATTTAGTAGGTTCGTGTGCATTTTCGGCGTTAAATAGGACCAGTTTGGCAACAGTGAGAGAAAAGTTTTAAAACAGTTACAAAATCTTCCGGAAAATAAGCGCATATTTTTACCCAAAAGACATTAACAAAGGGTAACTTACTTTTATAAAAAATACGCATTTCTTGGTTTTAAAGCATATTATCAAGTTGTTAGAATTTTTAAATGTTTTTTGAACGATAATTGATTTAAATTTTTTGTAAAAAATATAAAATAAAAATAGCTAGCCTTTGAGTTCAAATATGTTTAATTCACTGTTAGGTTTATCTTTATAAATGGATCAAGACTTTTTTGGTGGTCAAGGAAAGTAAATATTGAAAGATAATTTTTTCTTTTGTAAATAAAAATACATTTAAATCTATATAGAAAATCTCTTAAGTCATCTCCTTATGATGTTTAGTATTGTTTAGTATGACTATATGTATGTTATATTACAAAAGGATTTTACGCGTTAACTCTTTCAATATACTGAAATAATATATTAATATTTTAACAAAAAAAAATATACATAATTATTTCCAACTTACTGAGTAGTTGAATTTGGATAAGGCTTTTAGAAAATCGTTAATAAATATTTTTTAAGGCAACCTTACTTTTTTTATTCAAATTAAATGAGAAGAACTCGCATATTATAATTTCATGCCTATACCTTTTATTACAATTTTCTGTACCATTGTTAGTCATTTTTTATTCCTTAGGGTCCTAAGTAGCGGTCACGTAGTAGCCTCAGATCTCATTTGTCATGCTTACCTTCCGCCCAGTGGTATAAAGCCATCTCTTGGCTGTCACAACTCATTACATTTCGTCTAAGATTTTTCTCGGGGAATTTATTTTTCAAGTTAAAAAGTTATTGTAAATTATGTTCTAACTTTATTATAATATTGGTAGTTACAGTCACAGACCTTTACACAGGGCTCTACGTAGAGATAAAAAAAATTAAAAGGAAAATTATATTTTTGTGTAAGGAATAAGTGCTATACTTATGGAAGAGCCTCATCAACCGGGATGCACTTGGTTTCATAAAAATCAGTTACATAAATCTTGTTTCCACTGCTGGACATAGTCCAAATTAGAACATAGTCCATTCGAATTGCAAATACAATATGTATTGTAATTTATTAATACCACCTTTTAAACTTTTCTTAAAAAATATTGTAAAAAGGAGACTTTATATATAGAAGCTAATTGGTTTTTAGTAACAAGACATCTTGTTGTGTTATTCATATGGTGAGTATGGAAATTAATATAGAAAATCCTATTTCCTCGTGAAGTTTCAGATAAAACATAGTCAAACAAATTATATTTTACTCATATAATATAAAAAATATATATGTTTTGAATAAATATTTTAAGAACATTTAAGAAATAATATAATATTAATTTCAAAGCTTACTTACAAGGTAGTCAGAGCGTACGTAGAACTAAACGGTACCATCCATTCGCTTGACGTACTTATAGGTACCTCACTTATCTCTTATTTATTTATTGTCTTATTAACCATTTATTTTCATTTTTTTAAATTAAAATACTTAGTGAAAAAATACTTTGTATTGTTTCAACATTTTTGTATTGTTTTGAAAATATTATAATACTAGCGACCCGCTTGCGGCTTCGCCCGCTTAAACTACTAAATTATTTCCTCAGTACACTGAATTAGATTCCTGTTTTAATATATTACATTATAATATATATTTACAAAACACTTATGATTTCTAATGTCAAAATTATTAAAACTTTAGGATTGCATTTTTTGTAGCTCCCATAATAATACAAATCAATAATATAAGGAGAGAGGAGCCACTTACAATAAAATCTTAACTCGTCGGTTTCTGAAAATGGAAGCTATATTAGAACAAAATATTATTACGGGCATTTACCAACATAATAGAACTCGGTTCGTTTATCTGTTTGTTCACGCTTATCTAAGAAACGGCTTAACCAATTTAATTGCACTTTTATACTTTAGCAAACTTCCCGTAATATTCAGTATTTGTTTTATTTTTAACAATTCATAAATAAAATAAAAAGATTCACTATGTATTCCGCACATAGCAGGGTAGGCAGAAGGAACCTAGTGTTAAGATACTCCGTTCCACACTTTCGGCTGAAGTTTTCGACATGTTTCGTATTGAGTGGATTTCGATTTGGCGCCAGAGCGAAGAAAATATTAATAATATAACATACATTAAATAATAAATCATACCCTGTGCCCCTACCCCACGATGGTCTCTAATACTTATTTATATAATTGAGAATATTTAATATTTATAGTAATTTTTTGTTAAGTAAATACCAATAGTTATTACAACACTTAAAAAGCATTCTTATTTAAGGCCTTTTTTAAATTCTTGTACCTTTTGAAAAACTACAACATTCTTATAGTTAATACATATTTTTTCCAATTAAAAAATAGTCTATCTTTCACCAGCTAATTGCCATTTCGTTGGAAAATATTAAAAATGTTCAAAATTACACTATTATACCCTATTAGTATCAATTGTGTTGTTGATAGTAATTGAAAAATAATCGACCTTTATTTACAATGTTTAAAGCTGTTTTTTATGACACAATATAGACCGACATATTCTATAGAGGAATGACACATTCTTTATTTTCTTTCACTATAATATGTAATTATATTCCTTAAAAGGTTACACTGTACTAAGATGGCGGCTCTGGTCCCGCATTTACGTCTCTGATATCCTAATAATATGTGCCATAAAAATAAAGCCATATTTGATAATATATGGATATAAATCATTAAAATATAAAACATTGAAAATAAGAAACGCAATTATATTATATTAATTTTTTTTCCACTTTTCGTACTTGAAACGTTTGCATACAATTTATTTGTTTTCAGTATATCATGAAGTTTAATTCATATTATACTAGTATATAATTTTGGTATTTTCTTTCCATGATTAATTCATGTATTTTTTTTTAATACACTCTTGAGAAAGTTAATCCATGTACTAATAAATATAAATGAATGTAATGTTTATATGGTACAAAGGATTAAAATATGTTCATCTCACCACATCATCTAAACACAATATCAACTTTTATAAATTGTGAACTCACAATCAAAATAAAATAATAATTATGGTACACTAAAAAACTATTAATTGTATTTTCTACTTTTAAATTGTGGTTAAATAAAATAGCAAGATAAGTAATTTATTAATTAATAATTTTAATTATTTTGATATAATTTAGCTTACTTGCGAGTAATCGACGTAATTTGATTATGTCAGCTTTTTAATTTTCCTACTAAAATTTCTTTATACTTCATAGTAAAGGCTATACTGTAAGTTCCTTTAGGCTTTGAGCTATTACCATGCTAAAATTCATTCACTTCCATCCAGTAGTTTTCGTTGTCTTAAATAATTTCTCATTTTCGATTTTTAATTTTTTTAAGGAATCTATAATGAAAACCGGGATCAAACTCAAAAAAATGTACCTCCGGACCCTAGACTATCGCCATACTAAAATTCTTCCACTTCTGTTCGGTAGTTCTGGTTCTAGCTTCTAATAATCTATATATTAACCGACTTAATTTTTATTTTTTTTATATATTTCATGTACAGAATTGACTTTTCTATTTTTTTATTATATATAAAGATTAGAATATCTAAGTACAAGATCGAAATTCGATACAACATATTGTCGACGCCAACAACATCTTACAATTGATTCCTTGAGTTTTTCACTTTGGTTCAGTGAAGTATACACAGGAGTGACGTGGCTGGCATAAATTTGTTTTTACTTTTAGCACTTCAGAGGGATTCGTCTGCACGCTGCGTCTTAATATATCAGATACGCACATATCTTATTCACTTACTATGTAAATAAAATGTATGCTGCATACAAGTTGCTTAAAATTTAACTCATAATAATTAAACTTACCAAGGTTTATACAAAATTCAGCAAAATAATAATTTATTTTTTCAGCAACACGCTTTATCCCGCATATAGACTGTGCATCAGGGCATTTAGTATTAGTCATTATATTTTGAATTTGTGTGTTTTATAAAAGGGCAAGCGTTGGCGGCTCGTGGTTCCCAGCCCGATCGTCGATCTCCTCACCTGTGGCCTCCCCACTTCTTCATTATGTATAATAGAAAGAAGGTGTTAATTGAGTATATTTTTTTTCTATAAATTAACATTTATTTGCACTCATTAATTAATTTTTTTTTTGTTTAAATGATGTAGAGTACTTATATAAGTAACAATGTGCAATTTAATTCCAATTAACAATTAATGGATAGATGCGTCACAAGCAACGCTGCGCGCTCGTGCTCTTTAGCTTGCACGCTCGGCTCAGGCGGAACGTGACAATGAGTCATGCTTTTTCGTGCGTACAGTCGCCGTCCATCGGCTTATTAGACATCAAAAATAATTATGTATTGTAATTGACCTGCATTATTCAACAGTCTCAGGATACTTTCATTTATAATAAATTATATATGTACATTGTATGCGCATTGAATGTCAGATGATACATTAGAGGATACTTATATCACTTCGCCCTTAATTTGTCTTTTAGAAATATTTGAAGTGTTCTGGTGACTGGTAAGGTGACTCACATTGACAGTCTATGAAAAACATTAATATGTCAAGTAAATCATATAAATCGAATCAACTAATCTATAATATTATCTGTTTCAAATTAGAATATAATTATTTGTTCCAAAGTCCAATAATAACTCACTCTAAAAGTGGATATATTTTTTGTCGATTAGTAAAAGCCATTCCTACAAGAAATAAAATACAATCGTAGATAACATTTCCACTTTGCGAGTTCCAAATTTAATATTAAAATTTTCACTAGCTTTCTGATATTCTCATATGGAAGATAGCGTACCTTTTTGCGAAGAGCACATCGTCAGCTGCTCTACTAATACGCTTTTTATGCTTTAGTCTAAAATATTTTGAATTGTATACTAGTATTTAATGCAGTGTATAAGAAACACTATTATACATAAATATTTTTTTTAAATACATTCTTTTAAGTAATTCAATAAGATATGAATTAGCGTCCTCGGTAGTAAGACCATTAGCTCTCATGTCCTGCATCACGACATCCAACCAGCGCTTACTTGGACGTGCGAGAGGTCTTACTCCAGGGACTGATATAGCAAGGCACTTGCATCCGACATAGTTCTAAGTCCAGCGAATAATGTGGCCAAACCATCTCAGGCGACGCTCTTGGTCCTTATTCGCTACGTCACGGACACCAAGATTACCTCGAATTAATGTGTTACGTAAACGGTCAGACCGCGTTACGCTGTACACCCATCTCAGCATCTTCATTTCCGTGACGTGAAGTTAAGAGTTTCATATCACGGAGATGAAGTATGCCGAGACAGCGCTACCTGGGCCAAATGGCGGACATTTGGCCCAGGCAGCGCTTATCCGGTTATCGACATCGTGATTGATGCCTCCAGACTGGTGCATAACGGATCCAAGGTACCTAAATTTTTCCAACTTAACGGCTGGTTCAAGACCTATGTGGATAATACTCGAGTCCGGGCTTCTGCAGGCCATGTACTCGGTCTTCTACATATTTAATTTAGGAGCACCGTTGTCAAGCGTACTCTTACAGAGGTTCCTTTTACGCTCCAGCATCAGTCGTTTCTCGTGCAATATCATCAGCCATGGAGGCTGGTCTTGGATATGAGCCGAGACAGTATATTTAATTAGAACGAACTAAGACCGAGCCCTGATGAACTCCTACTGTAATCTGGAAGGGTTTAGCGTCGCCAATAGTAGTCCTAACCATAGAAGCAAAATCGTGGTACATGTCTTTGACTATCTCAATATTGGTCTCAGCGATCTCTTTGGATCGCAATGCCCACCAGATACACTGATGAGGCACACAGTCAAAGGCCTTCTGCACGCATGCAGAGCTATCTTTTTCCCCTATATGTCAAAACCATCAAAGTTCTGAGGGCGAAAATGGCGTCCATAGTGCCCGATCCTGGCTGAAATTCATATTGAGACTCAGAGATAGTACATTCTCGACATAGCTTGAAGTCGACTATGCACTGGAAGAGTTTCATGGTATGACTCATAACATTAATGCCGCTACTACCATAACTATCATAATCTTGAACACTGCCCCTTCCTTTGTAAATAGGGATAATAAAGCTAACCCGCGAAAATATACCAAGAAACACCAAGTAATATAAAAACAGCCCAACGATTAACAACAAAGAGAGCCCAACGATTTATAATGTATTGTATGCAATTAAAATAAGTTTTGTGACATCTTTCTGCAGAAAGAAACAACGTAGGTACTAACTTAACTTAATTTAACTTAGCTTCACGTTTTATCCCTAGCGAGGTAGTCAGAGAGAACGGAGCGCCAAATGTACTAGATTGAAAATTTTTATCATAATAAACAAATTTTCCTAAGACGGCATTTTAATATTTCTTATAGTTTAGCTAGACTATTAAGGTTGTTCATCAGATGTTTCAGATCTTCAATTTTTATGTGCCAATGGAAAATATTGATCACGCTCAGTAAATTTTGTTAATGAAGTATTTTTTCTTTTTATAGCTTAGCTAAACCCTAACTGTTCTATATCAAATGTGAAAGTCTTCAAAATTAAACAGAACAAAAAAGTTTCAACAGACAAACAGAGAAACGGATAAATACACACGCAGACTAATGGACACACGGATAAGCAGACAAACAGAGAGACAAAAAAATATAAATCATACATTCATGTTTTGTTACTATTTTTATGTTATTCTAAATTTTAACGCTGTGTCCCGCACACAGTAGGGTAGGCAGAGGGAACTTAGCGTTAAGAAACTCCGTTCCCCACTTTTCGCCGAATTCTGGAGGCATTGCGTGTTGAGTGGCGGAACTCAACGCCGCGCTTTGCTTCGACACCAGAGCGAAGAAATGGAAATCTAAGTTGAAATAAATATTTACATTTTTTTTGTTTTGTTACAAGAAGTATTATAGATTTTAAGAAGATATTTGTACGAAAAAATACTCTCACACATGCACTATGAAGTATTTTGAAATGGTTTAATGAAAGTTAAGAGAGTGCTTGAAATATTGATACCCAGGGAGCAACGAAAGTCTGCAGAAAGACGTCGTGTTCAGCATAAATTTATTTTCCGCATTAGTGATACAAGGAAAGGACATATGTGAAACCAAGTGCACTTTGCATTTCAATGATCCAGATTACGTAGCATTAGTCAAGTAAGTTTTGCAGATATGATATTAAAAAACAAATAAATAAATAAATAATTAAGGAACAATATATATATAGTATATATGGACTAATATAATAAAGCGGGAGAGTTTGTTTGTTTGTTTGATTAAACGCTAATATCTCTGGATCTACTGGTCCGATTTACTTATTTTTGGCTTTTATATGAAAGGTTCAGGAGTGTTATAGATAATGCTATTATAACATTACGGTGTAAGTCTTAGTTAACCTTAAATAACAATAATAATGAACGCCGTCGAATTGCTATAAGCTCGTTAAATTACAGATAACTAACAATAATATATAATCAAATTAAAATTTATCAGATATATGATAATTTATTAAAAAAATAGATAAGAAAATAAATAAAAAAATAAAATTAAATAAAAAAAATACTTTATAAAAAATATTAAAAAGTAATCACAATTAAAACATTTCATTAGTAAAAACTAAAAAACTAAATTAGCTTTACGCTTTATTCCTAGCAGGTTAGTCAGAGAGAACGGAGCGCCAAAAGCTACGGCTATTTTCAAACAATTTATTATAACTGGTGCAGGCTCTATTAACAAAGATATTTTGTGCATGCTGGTTTCTATTAATTGAGTGTACTAAATAGTAATGGATTATATATATACACATAACTCTTCGTGGGCATCTAAAATGAATGCAGTTTAAAAGGAACGGGGAGTTTATATGTTTTTATATTATCTTGAATAATAAAAGTTGGTCTTTGATAAATCATTTATGGACGAGTGATAATACTTTAAAACAATCACACAATAAAATATTATCTAGATGTATACCCAGGTCTCTAATCTCAGACACTCGAATTATATCAGTACCTTCAAGACGATAGTCAAATGCAAAAGGATAGCGTTTACGAGTGAAAAAGATGACACTACATTTATTAATATTAAAGAATAAAGAATTTTCTTTACAGTAGAAGCTTAAAATAATAAGATCTTCCTATAAAAGTAAACAATCAGATATAGACAAAAACCTTCTACAAATTTTTATATCGTCTGCGTATAGAAGAATAAATGAATATTTAATTTTGTGGATGACATCATTTATATATAAGTTAAACAGTAAAGGACAAAGATGAGACCCCTGGGGAACTGGGTGACTTATTGTCACGTTTCGCCTGAGCCGAGCGTGCAAACGAGAGCGTGAAACAAAAGATAGAGAGGCACGATCGGCCTAAGATTACACTTGAAATACTCCCTTTGATTTCATACTTTTCCTAACATCGTCCTATCTTGAACAGAGTCACGCCGATTGAAGGATCTTATATGTATATAAGTTGTATATAAATAGTTAATAGAACTATAATTTAACTAAAGTTATGTTTAAATTAACTGGTGCAAATAATTTACTTAGTTAATTTACTTATTTTAGAAAACGCATAAAAATTATAACTTAACGGGATTTGAACCCGATTCTCTTGGAAACCGTCCAAGCGCTCTGACGATTAAGCCTTACGTTCTCATCAAGCTACGTTGAAATTCTTATACGCTTGTTACAACTTATTTTTATTCATTACCCAAAAATAATTACTTAGGACTATCATTTGGTAAGAGAGAATGCTATTTATTAAATATACTACTACTATATTTTCTTGGATTAACACTTTAAAGACATGAAAAATAAGTGTTAATTTATCGAAAAAAAAATTCACATAAATATTATACAAAATAATAATAATTAAGCTATGATAATTCAATTCATTTTATAAAAGTAAGCAATCATCAATGTTTTCTTATGGTGTTCTTAGTTCGATATTCACGTAAAAGTACCGTACGTAACCGTAACCGAGCTTACAGATAACCATTTAGCATTTTTATCTTTGATTGTGTTGCCAAAGTATATACTAAATTATTATATACCTGAATGCAAATATGTACAAACAGCACATGTTTCTTCTACGGAGTTATTGGCAGTTGTCAAGTTCTATAACAGATTCCCTTTTGTAAAATACACTTGAAGCGAAAGTCTTAAACCTAGTTTGGTCGAAGATCGAGTATTCATACAGTTTTCAAGTAGAGTATCATGTAGACATGCCATGAAGCTTTCAGTAAAAAATCTTAATATTTCTAGCCTTATAACATAATATTATTTACAGGTTACTTGTATTTCATATATTTATATACCACACTAGTAACTAGCGTATTTTGTTTTGTGCATCTTACTTCAGATATTTCTAACTTATCTATTATATAAAAATAAATAATTATTTATGCATATAATATTCTCTTTGCTTTCTTGTACATATAAAATGCATCAAAGATAAATTTGATGCATAAAAGGATGTATGTAGAATTCGAAACTTACAGAAGAGCAGAAATTTTACCATTTCTGAACACACAATTTCTTCTAGAGCAGCTGAGTACCGGTAGTTTAAAATTCTATAGGAAACAAAGTAGAGACTATATTTAGGTATACTAAAGAAGAAATGTTTGAATTTTAAATGTATTTTTAAATTTTTGACTTAACAGTTAAAAAGAAATATTTACTTTACTTCCTAATATATATTTAATCAGTTGTCGCAATATGGTTAGATTTGACATAGTCAATAGTTATGGGCTTTGAATGTTTATTATAGGATTTCTCATTACTAAAAAAGTGGATATCAAACTCACAATTGTATAATAGTTCCAAACAAACTTTTCCGCTTTATTATATTAGTATAGATATAGATAGATATAATGTACATGAAATAAATCAAATAGTGAATGATTTCTTTCATATTTAACGTTAAAAAGTCTTAAAGATTTATTATTCACATGTTACTTTCCTTTGTCTGTTGTTGACTTGTTTATATCATTCGAGTCACGTTTCCATCATCACTTACCGCTTTTGAGTTCCTTTTAACATGGGAAAGAATAAGACAATAAAATAATAATTTTTCGGAGTTTTACTTTGGGAAACGTATACAAAAATAAGAAAAATGTATTCACCAATTTAGAGATATAACAATGTCATCATGATGGATTGGGTCAGCATCTGACTGTAAGCGATGGTTGTGGGTTCGATGTACACCCAGGGGAAGGAATATTTATATTTTCTGGCCTTAGCAAATAAAATACAGTATTAAATTACGCCACTCTATACGCAATTTTAGGGGCATTTGGGTGGAAAGTTGAAATACGTATATTAATAATGTTTATTAAGTTCTTTGATTTTCACGATTATGACACATTTTAAATGAAACTATTTAACGGGAAACCCGACGTTTCGAACACTTTGCAGTAGTCTGTGGTCACGGGTAGACTGAGGTGGCATTCGTCTGTCAGTTGACAGAATTANTATATATATATATTCAAATTTTGTAGATAATTATATTAAAAAAACATCGTCTTTGAAACTTCTATGGAACCTCTAATTAGCCACTCTGAAGTTTTCCAATCACAAAGCTCTTGGAAATTCGAAAGGGAAGTTTCGAAACGAACCCAATTAAGTCGGACATCCCGAAGATAAACAACTGTTAGTCACGCGACAAAATTTACAACGAGTAATTTATCAAATTTATGCAACATAAGGTAATACATTCCGCTAGTGTTATATTTTGTCATTCTTATAGCTAATCTAGAGGCCAGTCGTAGCGCACGGGCACAAAGTGTGGCTGGAAACATGACTGGTTGCGGGTTCGATCCCCACTCGAGGACATGAAATATTTATTAAAATTTATATTTCCATTACTTCGCTCTGGTGTCGAGGCTAAGCGCGGCGTTAAGTTCTGCCACTCAACACGCAATACCTCCAGAATTCGGTGGAAAGTTAACTTAAACTGATGTGAACGTATGGCTTAGTGGTTAAAGCGCCTGGTCGGTTTAAGGAAGCGCGGGTTTTATTACTTTTAAAATGATAATTAATTATAAGAAAAAGAAAGGCAATTCAGATTATTAAATAAATAATTGTGTACTATACGCGACGCGGGAAAACCCACGACAGGCTCGCTAGTTTATAATAAAAAAAAACACGTTTACAACAACATTCTCTTCAATTTACATCTCATGTAAAAATAGTTTTGTTGTACGAGTATATCCTTTCGCCAATGCAATTATTGTTTTTATTTGTATATTAAGTGAAATAAAACCAGCACTGATATTCACAGCAATATTTATAGTTTCAAATCTGAATAAAAACTTCAGCTGTAACGAAGCATTTTCTTCAAGATGACTTTTAGATAAAACAACTTTGCATTTAAAAGTCATCTTGAAGAAAATGTTTTTCAATGATTTTAAAGTTAAAAGATTAAAGTTTAAATAAAACTAACATTAAACAGTAATTGCTACTGAAGTGATTGCCAGAATATTTAAAACACATAATATTAAGAATTGTTTCTTTTTTGAAGCTGATGTATTTAAATTTTAGTTATCCATTAATACAATATTCTTGACACAATGAGATTTTTTTTACTGAAATACTTTATCTATATTATATCACATCGTATTCTGCAAATAAGCGGAAACAACATATGAACCAAAAAAAAATATCAAAAATTTGGCTAACGACTTGAGAAAAGAAAATATTTTAAATTTGGCCCGTTCTAATATAAGAATAAAGTAATTTCTTATCTATATTTTTTATTTATATCTTGGCTTAGCAATTTTTTTGCTATATTACGCACTGTCTGACCATTTAGATGGACTCCGCCGATGTTCTTCCTCCTGTCTATCAGCCAATTTACCTCCTTTGTTTAGTGTAAAGACAAAAGTGGTTAATCACTAGATCATCTATTCTTACGTTTATTACTGTGGTATACTTGTACTTATATGTGGAAAAAAAAGTAAGTAACAAGAACATACGTTTTTATATCAATTTTAAAGTGTTATTCCACACTTAGGATAGAAAAATACTTACTTAGGAAACGTATAACAATTTTAAGCGCTTTTTAGAAACAGTATAAACGCTCTGACAGCTAAGCCAAGTCAATTTTGAACTGTTTCCAAGGTGCAGGTTGAAATCCCACTACGATAATTTTTTTATACGTTTTCTAAATAAGTAGTTTTCTTTTTTAAGTGTGGAATAACATTTCAAACATGATATTAAATAAGTATGAATATGTGTTACAGAGAAACATATATATAACATTTTTAATACAAGTGCAATAAATTATTTATAAGCCACAGTGGGATAATGATGTTATTTAGTCAATTAATAATATAAATATAAATGAACAATTCATTGTTTATAGCGTATGTAATTATATGGAATGTAATATTTAGATTGTAATATTATAATTAACTTTAGTACGCCGCATTGGTGAACATGACATCCCGCAGAGGTAATTCTGCTAAGTGTCACGCCCATATGACATGTTTATTTTTTTATATGAACCACTAGAAAGATTATGTTTTTATTTAAAAAAAAATTCTCTGAAATATAAAATTACATATTTTAAAGGTAAAAGTATGAATTCATTTTAAATACAGACTTTACCGGTATAAGTCATTACAATTTTTTTAGTTCCAAATTAATTTTCACTTGGCTTATATCTATAGAAGTTGAATTCAAAAAAATATAATACCTAAAATCTAAAATAGTTTGAAAATATTTTGTTCGTCTGTACGTTTGTGCACGCTAATCTCAAAAACTACCTAATTGATTTAAATATAAATTTAAAAAGTGTTCACTACTGTAGTTTTAAAAGCTTCCTTGACAATTTTTGGGGTTTATTTAATTTCAATTAGTAAATAAATAAAAAAACCGGACCTGAGGTTTCCGTACCGAGGGTTCCGTACGAAAATTGGAGGTCTTGAGCTTTTTCTGAAATTCAAGGTTAGCTTAAACAGAGCCCTTTCTTTTGATCCGTCACTTGAACTAGCTGCGTTAATACCTCTTTTAAGGCTATTATTTTTTAAGGTTTAACAAAAAAATTATAGTTTGCTAAATTTCATAATTCTAGATCAACCGAATAGTACCCTATTTATTTTAATTCCCTTTATAGTGTCGAAATATGCGTTTTTTGTGATACGGAACGGCCATATCTTTTTGAAGTCAATATAGAAATACGATATTTTTAGGAAATCAAATGATTGTATATCTCCAAGCGTTTCTGAGATAAATTCTATTGATAGACAGACAGACTGAGAGCAAGTGATCTTATAAGGGTTCTTTTTTTTCCTTAAAAGTTACGGTCCCCTAAAAAATGTCAATATAATAGATTTTCTTCGACAAAACTGCTACAAAATAACTATTGTATTGAATTTTCTTATGTATAGATATTATCTTTAAAATTTTAATATTAGAACAGTAAATTTTTCATATTAGTAAGCAATTGTGTGGTTCAAGCGTGCGGAACCAGGGGTCGTCAATGTAAAATAATATTCATAATTATGTACCATTCCCTAAATTTCATTTACAAAATATATAAACCTAGGGAAAGGTCGACTTCAGTCGTTCAATGCACAGCGTACAATGTATGTGTGGTGATTAAATATACATTATACAGTAATGGGACATCACATTACACTAGTAATAGTCTATAGAAACATCACTAGTACTACGAGTACGTTATACAAAGCTTAGTAAATAACTTTACTAAACTGTTCACTTTAGAGAAGAATCTTTGAAATTTGCCATTATCCTAAACGAGTTCTTTCTCGAGTATCGACTATAAATTATTGTAAGAAACTAGTATCAATAATATTTTTAGTTTGAATCATTTGTCTACTCCAAAATTGTACGTATGTGTCGGAAATCATTGTTTAATAAAAATATATATTATAATACTAGAATACTTAAATGGATTTTAGTTAAATATTTACAAAGTTTACAATAATTACATTATGGTACAATAGTTGCATATCTACTTTATGGATCAGTATATTATGTACAGTTTTTGATTCGATAGTAACGAAAAAATGAAAAGAATATAATGAAAAAATAAAGGTAAGTAATAACTTAATTATCCATGGATAATTAAGTAACTCTAACTGAATAGTAATCAATTGCAAAAGTACATTAAAATCGTGACTGGTAAACCTGGTTCATTTTAACCCCTAGAAAACACAAGTATGCGTTTTTTTAAAACCCCATTTTTCGCGTCGATAGAGATTAGACTAAAAGAAAAAGTAAAAAAAAAAATAAAAATTTGCAGCTAGCATCTACAGGTAGTACTAACTCGGGAAAAAATCTGAAAATTATATATTATTGTGGCTAAATAAAAATATCCTAAGCTAAATCCTAAAAAATAATAGCCTTGAATACCAAAAACATATATTTCGACACAATAAAGAGAACCAAAATTAATAGGATACTTTCGGCTAACCTAGAATTTTGAACTTCTAGGAAAAGAATTGGAAACTATACATTTTATACATTTGTGGTTAAATCCAAAAAAAATTATAGCCTTAAAAATGTGGTAAAATTTGGTATTAAAGCCACTAGTTCAAGTGGGGTATGAGATGAAATATATAATATATGCCTGAATTTCAGAAAAAGCTCGAGACCTTCAATTTTCATACAGAAATACAATTTCTCTCGGTGGTTGAGCCCGACTTGCGCTTGTCCGGTTTTTTTTAATTTTGCCCTAAAATAGTGTCGCTCAGCCGATTACACCCAGTTTTTAGGATAGAGTACAGATACCTCAAAAGCAACAAAGGATTAAAGGTTCCCCCTTATAGAATCACTTTGTTGGCCGTCTGTTCGTCTCTTAAGACTATTTATCTCGAGATCATGTGGAGATATCCAGATAAAATTAATATCAAATATTCATATTGGTGATTTCTTAAAGAACCAATATCAAGCTTCTAAGCCATGTAATCAAAATTATGTGTATTAGTTTCAATATAAGTTTATTTATTATATATTTTTCATTATGAAATGACTATTAAATTTTTTAGAAACAAGCATCCACGTAACGTGGAATATTTTATCGCAAAGTAATTTCCTGCCTCGCATGCTTTCGAAAATATTAAGTTATTACGTTGAAGCAAAAAAAAACAGAAACTTTTTTTACATTAAAATTTCAGCTAAAACAGTTAATACATTTCGTTGCCTATTTTTATTTTATTGTAATGAACATGTTGCACGTCATTTTGACGTAAAATTGAGTATTGTGTAAATTTTGTGATTGTTTACAATTTCTTTTAATTGCGATTTATTTGAGTTAATTATTATGTTTACCTAAATTTCTCATATAGTATTATATTTTTAGATTGAATATAAAACAGGGTCCCGTCAACACCTAAACCAGGTCAAAATATCATCCACACCATTTGGATACGTGCCACTCCACTACTGTGTGGTTTAGTAGGAACTTCCTTCCATCACGCAACTGTGGAATGGCCTACCTGCGACAGTGTTTCCAGGTCGATACGACTTGGGTACACTCAAAAAGCGCGTCTATCTCCACATTAAAGGCCGGCAGCGCACCTGTAACTCCTCTGGTGTTACACTCCTCTGGGGTTATGGGCGGCGGTAGTTATTTATCAGGTGACCTGTACGCTTGTTCGCCTTGTCTTTTTCCATAAAAAATAGCTTCAATTTTAGACAATAACGACGATTGTTCTGACGCTGGATTCAAACTCTGAGCAAGAAGATTGTGTAATTAAATAACTTCTATGAGACTAATTAAGTATTATTACATGTTGATGTTATCTTTAAAAAAAGTGTAAAACAAGTTGAATTTTGTTAAAACAACTTAATTATAAGAAAAATGTAAGAGTTCTTAATTTTTTGTAATTTTCTTCTATGACTCAGTTATAGAATTCATCATATATTGCGATTACAGTCTTATTAACGAGGATCCGAATCCTTTAGTTGTTTCCATTTGGTCATGTGGGTGTATTCAATAGTCATAGTCTCATGTATATTGATAAATAGTATATATTATCATAAATGTATCTTATTTATTAATTAAAACTGTATTTTTAATAACTAATCATATATAATAATTAGTTCACAAACAGAAAATATTGACAAAACACGGCGATTTTATTTTTACACGTAATTTTTAGGGTTCCGTACCTTTTAAGGAAAGGAACCCTTATGTTTGTCTGTCTGTCTGTAAGTCTGTCTGTCTGTCTAGAGCCTTTATCTCAGTAACGCTAGGAGATATCAAGTTGAAATTCAAACCATATTATAGGTATTAGCCATATATATTATAAGCCGTATTTCGACACTATAATCACTATCAGAGGGGGAATCAAAATTAATTATGTAACTAACATTGGTAACTAGCATTAACTCGTAGTACTAGTTTAGTAAAAAAATCTGGAAACTATATTATACATTTATGGTTAAATCCTAAAAAATAATATCCTTAATTATAAAAGAAAAAACACTAATTTCGACACTATAAAGGGAATCAAAATTAATAGGGTATTTCTGGATAACCTAGAAATATGAAATTTGGTAACTAGCATCTACAGATAGTACTTGTTCAGAAAAGAATCTGAAAGCTATATATTTTCGACCTATAGTTTCCAGGGTCAACCCTATTTCCATTTTTGTAATGCGGAATTATTTTACTATATTTTATTAAGTCCGGAAAAGTACTGGATTTTACACACCTACAAAAATGAAAGCAAGATGTATATTAAGTATGATAATACTAATTACTAAAAGGATCATTTTGTATTCCGTCTGTCCATCTGTCCGCCGGTTTGTCTGTCCGTCTGTGAAGACTATTTATCTAGAAATCACATTAAGATATCAAGCTGACATTAATATCTAATAATCCGATCTATGTTTTCGTGAAGCACAGAAAAAACAAGCTTCTAATTCAACGCAATCAAAAGTTGCCAAAATATAAGCAGTTTTTGCCGCATTTTGTATGAAATTCGTCGTAATCATAATCTATATGAACTTTCCGGGGACCTACAGTTACGAAATTTGGCAAGAAGTGAGAACTTACAACGTATATAAAGAAAAAACACTGAAAATTGAAAATAGTTATTGTAGTTTCCTATAGTATTTCATAGGAAACTATAATAACTAAATATTTTTGTGAACTTTTTAACTTTTAATAAATATGTCAGATCCAGATTTCATTGCCTAGTCGCGAAAAGGTAATTTCGAGTTTTTATAAATTTGTTTCAATTTAAAACGTTGTCAAACTATGTTTAGGGTAAATTAAAAACTGTGCTACATAACTGATTCAGATTTGATGCAGTTATTTCTAGGTTTGATTTTGTTTCTTTTACTTTACAATTAAAATTATTAATTGTATTGTTAGTGATTGGTTTAATTAAAATAATTATTATATATATGAGCTTATAGTGGTACCTGTGGCACATCTACATTAAGTTTCTGCATACAGATAATAAGTTAATTCTTAATAAAAACACCGACTTCAGTGATAATAATTCAAAATTACAGTGTACTACAGCGGTGCATGAAGGAGATCTATATAATATTATTTTATCACGATGACTAATTAATTATAATATAAATCTTATTCTGCTACCAGAAAATTATCCTCTAGTGTAATTAGTGGAAGACAAATGAAAGGAAAAATACACTATAACGTAATTAGAGCAAACCAGAGCAAAGTTTTTTTTGTCATAGTTGTTCGGAGTACGGCTGGGATTCGAAAATATTATTATAACGTTTGCTGTGTTTTTATTTGTTTAGGTATTCACTAACAATATTCTGCCAAATATATATTGCGCCAAATATGTAATTATGTACAGCGGCTTATGTAACATATTACATATGTGTTTTTATTAGTAATCTATATATATAAAAGGACTTGTGCTGACTGACTGAGGTAAGACGCACGGAGAGCCGTAACCGCTGATGGTAGAAACGTGAAATTTGGACGATGTTTATTTTCATATTCTGGACATCCACTAAGAAGGGAATTTGAAAAATTTTAACCCTAAAGGGATGAAATAAGGGTTGAAAGTTTGTATGGATTTTTTTTTTAATCTGTACCAATTTTTATAAAATTTGAAATTCAGACTCTTAAAAATATTTCATTGAATACGTGTTTCATGGTTTTTGAGAATTCACCCCCTAAGGGTTCAAATAAGGGGTTGAAAGTTTATATGGAAAAATCTTTAAATTGCCACCGATTTTTATAAAAATTTAAATTCAGACTGTTAAAAATATTTTATTGAACACGTGTTTCGTGGTTTTTTTAGAATTCACTCCTAATAAGCGGGCGAAGCCGCGCGCGCCCTCTAGTAGCTTATAAAAAATATAAATAAAAATGTCATAGATATTAGTTTTGTATATTATATTATGTGCTGGAAGTCATAATATTACTATTAGTATATTATGCTATACGTATCATAGTAACAATACGTTTGGGCAAGTAACAATACGCTACCAATCGTATTGTTACTTGCCCAAAATACATAGACTAAATTAAAAAAAACGTGAACTCCACAAGTTTAATGTTATTTAATGAACCATAAAACTTCTTCTTAATCTGTAATTGTGAAAAAGCTTAAAAAAAAATTAATGCAAAGTTACCTATATAGTATAACGATCCTGATGTCTATAATTAGGTAGGTAATGGATTTATTTACTTCAAATTATGTAAATTTTAAATTTTAAAATTATTTTTAATTTCACTTAATTCAAGAAAATATGAAGTGAATTCGTTGTGATATTTTTTTTAATAAGATATACATTCTTAAAAAAATATAATTATGTTTGTAGGTGTAACACCTTGAATAGTTATAAAAACTCAGTGTAACTGCAAACAGCTACTGCAGTAAATCCCAGTCAAATTAATGTAAAATGTCCACTATATAGATATTTTTTTCATGGCGTATTTTTTTTTTACAAATCAAGCCCTTTCATGTGATCTTCATATTAGGTGACCGTCAATATGGTTTCCGGCATGGTCGCTCGGTGATCGAGCATTTTCAATACAGTGATTGTTTATATGGAAATACGCTGCAAATATGTTATATTATAGAATAATATATATATAGCACAATTATAGTGAAGCCGCGGATGGGTCGCTAGTTATAAGTATATAAAATAAATAATATTAAAGAATTAATAATAATATTAAATTATTATAATATAGTGAGTCACATCAGGCCAGTCGTGGCGCTGGGGCACAAAGTGTGACTGTAAAACCGACTGGTTGTGGGTTCAATCCCCACTCGAGGAAATAAAATATTTATTTACATTTACATTTTCATTTCTTCGCTCTGGTATCAACACAAAGCGCGGCGTTGAGTTCCGCCACTCAACACGCAATGCGCGCACAGAACTCCGCGGAAAATGGGGAACGGAGTTCTTAACAGTAGATTCCGTCTGCCTACCCTGTTGTGTGCGGAATACACCGTGAAGCTGAGTCTCATTAAATGAAGTTGAGGATAAATGCTGCTTATAAATACACATTAGTATCTACAGTTAACTTTCTGGACGGATGCGGCATAGCAATTACTGTGCCCACTTTGGTATGCTGTAAAATTAAATACGTATGTCTTAAAGGATATATCATCTGCAATATTATCCGTTGTAATCACCTAACCTCTTCTCAGCAGAACTGTTCGACAGTTAAAAAATGCTTGTAAAAGTCTATTTCAATAAAGAATATTTTGAATTTGAATATGAATTTAACCTTAGTCTATATCCATATTATATTTAGGTACTTACAAAAAAACTGTCATCAAAATATATATTATAAATTATATAAATACCACATTTGATTAAATTGTTTGTACACAGACAAACCTTTACCGTAGGTACATTGATTGAGGTCTGACCTAAATTTACTTTGGCCGTACCACGTTTATAGACAGATTTCAGTCACTAATTCCTATAACAAAGGTATTGTGTCCACGACAAAGTATACAGTAACTTACAAATAACGAAAATAGAATTCCTTTGTACTTTTTGTCAAAGCTCTGTTTGATTCCATAAGGGTTTTTGTTAATATTTTATGAGTATATTACAAAATGTTTTACAAAAAAAGATACATTTTTTATATAATATTTATATAATGTAAATATGTTATTGATTTTGGATAATAGCAATTAAAACACTTTTAGTTTCTCTGTAAAAGAAACGACATTAAATGTTTATTACTACAAAGTTTCTAGTATCACAAAATTGTACACGTTTTTCGGTAAACCGATAATTTTTAAAAGATTTCTTTTGACAGTGCGTAGCGTCATCACAGAATATATAAATAACATCATAAACGTTTTGTGAGACATAGCGTTAGTCTATGGCTAGGAATTAAACTATTAAAATTAAAGGAAATTATACATTACATTTATAAAACAGATTAAATTTAAAATAAAAAATAAATTAATATTATGAATGATGCAATAGAAACAAGGGCACGGCAACACAATCACGTAAGCGTAAATAAAATTAAGGGCGGGTTTCAATAAAAACATAACGACATCCGAGTGTGTAAAATGAAAGATTTATCCCTTCGCCTCAACGAGGGTCACTGTGTAAATAAATTCATACCACTCTATTGAGAGTCGACTCCTCGAATACTCGGAGTGTTTTTTAAAGAACCTCTTTGATATTCCTACGTAAAGAAAGTAGAATGGGTCAAAGTGAAGACACAGAAAATGGGGTCGTTCAAGATGCCATTCCTTGCTAAGTACCCTTTGACAGTAAATGCTTTTAATGCATGCAATACTATGTGCTTAAAATAAACTAATCGTTTATCGAGTACAAATTTTACATGTTTATTACTTTCGTTTCTTAGTGTACACGAAGAAAATAGAATTTTTATTTTTATCTAGTCTATATAAGTAAGATAATCTAAACTAACCCTTAAAAGCTATATGGGTGTAAAAACAACCAGGTATATTTTGCTTTAAGTCGCTACACTTTTTAATTTTTGTCACAGCTCTTTTACACTTTTGTGTATCCTCCTGAGTTGTGTGTAGCCCTTGAACACGCACGAAAAGTGCAAAATTGCAGTGCAAATAATTTATGTGCTATTGATTAACAACATTGTGTTTATCTTTTTTATGACTTTTATTGAATTACACGTGGAAAATAGAGATTAGCATGCAAAGTGGAGAGTTTTTTTTTATTATATCTACAAAAGTAATAGTAAATAGTATCTACAAAAACTTAAAATCAAAATTATACTAGCACCTACCGACGACGAGCCGATTGACGAAGAGGACTTATTAGAAAAAGACATGATCCGCATGTAGCAGGGGGCAAAATATTAACAAGAGCCCTTCCTTATTCAGCGTGAGTCTGATCAATATTTAATTTTATATTTCAATATTTAACAACAAAAAGTACCTTTGATATTTAATCGTATGTGAATATTAATGTTTTGATTACTAATAATTAAATGATTAAACGTGTTTTTTGTTAAAAAAAAGTATTATAATTAATTATATTTGTATTTTTTATTCAATTTTTATTAAAAAAGTAATATGTATTGATTTTAATTTTTTTTAATCAATATCATTATACATTTTCCTCGTAATTTATTAATATCCATTTATTAAATTTGAGCTCATTTTCAAAGAGTACCTCTTTGTGGACGTAAATTAATATTTGATATTATAAGATTCAAGCAAAAAATAATACCTTACATAATATTAATAGCTAGATAGTTTTAAGCACAGTCTTCTGTTTTTCTGTTTTGTTTTTATTTTTGATTCTCTCTGCCTTAAATACTAAAATCTATACCTATATAATAAACTCGAAAGTATTATAACTCTGTCTGTTTGGCCAAACCGCAGATCCGGTTGTGATAAAATTCCATATAGATATTCTTGAGGGTCTCGGGTCTTGGGTCTGAACGCTTACCTTATGCGACACATAAAAACAATGTTTAACAAAAATATTGTGCTTTAAAAAATCTATTAAAAAGTCCGCGATGGTTGAAAAGACTCTGAAGGTTGAGCTAAAGTAACTATTTAAATATATTAAGTTTAAATTTAAATCTATCGGGTTATTGTTAATATTATTATTTGGTATACTAGTACTTGATAATACTACTTGATAATACTTGATATTATTTCTTGTTATCCTTATCAAAATAAATATAATAGTCACCTTTATAATTTCATCCAAATTGAAATTATACTTTACTGCTCATCATTATAATAAAAACTATGATGAACTGGCAGACGACGTTGACAATTTTGTAAATTTTCATACATTTTCGATCTATTGTTAATTTTTATGCGGTTAACTGATTTTTATTATTAATTTTGAATTTTCTTTGGTTCTCTTCGCTCATCCGAGTAGTAGAATAGTTAGATTTTTAAATTTCTAGGTGATGTGTTAAGTTTTAGCTCTGAACGGAAAACAAACGGAACGGAAAATAATTGATAATTGCAATTATCAATTATTTTTGTCACAAAATCCCTTATTGATATTTATTTATAAGAGATAGGTGTCGCGGACTTTTATTAGAATGAATAAAATTGAATATTTTTGTAGTATAATGTACTTGCATATATTTTATTGTTTCTATAACGCTCGCGATTCGATGGCGTTCATTATTATTGTTATTTGGCTATCTAAGGCTAACTAAGGAAATTCACCATATTGTTATATAGCCTATAGCACATAATATTTCTATCTCTTAAGTATATCTCTTAACCCATAGTAACCATTTTTGTGCTTAAAATGAAGAAGGAATAATTGTGAAACCATTTTGAACAGTATTTTTTGAACGGGAGCAGATGGAGTTACTGCCGAGATGATCAAATATGGTGGGCCACGCGTCTTGAACTTGTTCTGGTTTTTGTGCAATTTATGCTGGAAATCAGGGGAGGTCCCAGACAATTGGCGAGGGGCGGTCATCGTGCCTTTGTATAAAGGCAAAGGTTCACAGATAGAGTGCGCAAGCTATAGGGCTATCAGTTTGATTAGTTTAGGTAGTAAAGTTTATGCTAAAGTTTTAGCGAGAAGAATGCAAGAGAGATCTGAAAGGCTGTTGTGGGAGGCCCAAGGAGGCTTTAGACCTGGAAGAGGGTGTATGGATCAGATCTTTTCCCTCCGCATGATCACGGAAAAATTTTTGGCCGTTAACCAAAAAGTTTTCTGTGCTTTTGTGGACTTGGAAAAGGCGTTTGACAGAGTTGTAAGAGCGAAATTATGGGAGATACTACCCCGGTACAATGTGTGCGGACCCTTGCTGCAGGCTGTAAAGTCTCTCTACAGAGATCACCCAGCCTGCGTGCGAGTAGGAGCTGGCATGTCGCCCTGGTTTGACATCCGATCGGGTTTTAAACAAGGTTGTGCCATGTCAGCTTGGTTGTTCAATTTGTATTTGGATAACTGTCTCCAAGGAGAGAAACAAAGTGAAATGGGAGTAAAAGTAGATGACCTGAATGTGAATTGCCTACTGTGCGCAGATGATGCAGTGCTTATTGCATCATCAGAATGCGAGTTGCAGGCATTGGTCACCACTCTGAAAGAAGGGTGTGAAAATAATGGTCTAAGCCTCAATGCAAATAAGACAAAGGTTCTGATTTTTGAAAGAGATGAAGAAAGGACGGAATGGAAAATCAGTGTAAATGGTAAGATATTAGAACAAGTGAATGAAGTGGTATATTTGGGAAGTATGTTCAGTAGAGATGGAAGATACGAGATGGATGTGGAAAGGTGTATTGCTGCCGGTAACAGGGTGAACGGAACCTTAGCTGCATTGATGAGACGGCGAAACGCCAGCACAGCTGCGCGTTTGGCCGTACATAATGCAGTGTTGGTACCGACGCTATTATACGGCAGCGAAACGTGGGTATTACAGAAGAAGAATGAAAGAAAGATGTATGCCGTGGAGATGCGATCTCTTCGTAGGATATGCGGAGTCACCTTAGCTGATCGAATCCGCAATGAAGAGATACACAGAATGGCAGGTACTAGCGAGGATATCACGGTGAGAATGAATAAGGACGTGCTGAGCTGGTTTGGGCACGTCGAACGAATGAGCGATGAAAGAATGGCAAAAAAGATTTATGATGGAAAAGTGAGTGGTAAGAGAGATCGGGGGAGACCTCGGTTGACCTTCGAAAACACAGTATCAAAGATACTGGAGGAAGGTCACGTAAAAAGCATGAGGACCCCCCGGAGGGCATGTATGAAGAGGTTCATGACAGTGGACGAGGCGAAAGAGGTATGTAGAGACCGAAGCGTTTGGCGCTCCGTTCTCCCTGACTAACCCGCTAGGGATAAAGCGTGAAGCTAAGTTAAGTTAAGTATTTTGAACAGTGCAGTATTATTCGGTATTATTCCTTATCCGAATAAATATGTTAGATACATTTTGCGCTTTATGTAGATTCAACTTGGCTTTTACAGCATATCACAAAATGGATATTTTTGAAGATATCAAAGTTTTAAAATTCGGGAGTAAAACGGTCATGCGCTGCGTAAATGCGTAATAAAGTTACGCAAAAATCATATATTGTAACGAACAGTGTAATTCTTTTAACATCTAAATAAAACTCGGCGACATTATATTTCTTCGCATAGCTTTAATTATTTTTTTACTGTTATTATAGTATACATTATATTTTGTCTTACTTTTCATTTAAATTCTTTTAAATATTTATTTTACTTTGATAATATTGATAATATAGCTGGTTTCGTTTAGTTTTTTAATTAATATTTTTCTTTGGTTACGTTTATTATTTTTGGTCATTTCAATTATTCAGGTTTATTCTGTGATAATAATAATTTTCTCTTAGTTTTCGTCTTATTTTGATTATTTAGGCTTATATTTTTTACTAATGCTATTTATTAAATATATTTATGAAAATTATTTTATAAATATTTATTATTTTTATTTTGTAAATATTCGTATAGTTCAAGTGGGCGAAACCGCGCGGATCCGTTAGTAAATAAATAAATTTCATAATGTTAAAGTATATTAAACGACTAGTCGTTTAATATACTTTAATAATACGTAAGGAGTAAATGTAAATTTCTTATAAACAAATGAACATTTTACATACTTGTTTTAAGTTAAGTTAAGTTAGTCATTTTAATACTAGTATTAAAATGACTAACTTAAAACAAGTATGTAAAATGTTCATTTGTTTATAAGAAATTTACATTTACTCCTTACGTAAGTGAGCTCTAACCTATTTCAAAAGTAGAAATTTAATTCAAAATGAAGCTAGAGTATAAATGATCTCTACATTTCACGCGACAAGCGTGCACGTTCAAGATAACGTCCGTCGAACGAATAGCGTATATCCGTACATTGATTATAATCTCTCTGTAACCCCGCATTTTCAGCTGCTGACAAACCCGTACCAAGCGTATGCCGATTAGAATAGAATACTAAAAGGCGAATTTAAAGAAGAAATAGTGTTTTGTCATATATAATTAAACATTATGACTTTATAATAATATATTTTTTCTATGAAATACATATAAATTTTAACTTTATTTGCAACTATGCATTTTGCTAGGTGCAACGACGCGTAAACACTTTTATTTTTTGATTGCCTTGACTTAGGAGCTTGGTTTTAGTAGTAGTAGTAGACTTAGATATTTGATATTACTTTCGGATACATCCATCCTTATACATATATCCACGCTATCTTGAAATAAAAGCTCTTGACAGACAGTTCCGTTTTTTCCCTTTGAAGTACAGAACCCTATTGAACAAACACCTCGTAGATTGTTTTATGTAGTACGAAATTCTATTATAAGCTATAGGTAGAAAGTATAAATTGACACGCCCTGACAATAAACAACATATTGGAACATTAACATTTTAGTAGAGCAATTTTATTTAAGATTTTAAGTAACGAAGAATGCAAAATTACATTGTTTAGTCATTAAAAATTATCATAATTATACTATACTCCTTAAAAGAATTAAGGAGTATAGTATAATTATAATTTGTCCAATTCAAGAAAATGCCTCTCGACAGATGTAAATGTTGTACAGTATGCATCCAAAAGACAAATAAAATAATAAATACAGGTAAAACAACGAAATTGCGGTATTTCAACTGATATTGGCTTTAAAGTTAATTATGTTGCAAGTTTAATAAGAAAATAATAACATATTTATTTATTCTTAATCTTATCATTTTGATTATTTAGAGAAGTAGTACGATACTAAATGGTATTTAAGAATAAATTTGCGTGTATGAATAAATAATATGATATGTATAATAATATGCTAAATATATTTTATTGCTAATTTGTAATAGTTTTATTAAATTAATTCACTATTTTTATATAATTTTATAAATGAAGGTAGTGTGCATTTTATTGATGAGTAATACCGCAAAATGTGTGCAAAATAAAGATACACGCTCTTTTATCAATAAATAACAATAATTTAATTGAAATTTACCGCAATCTAATCAATTCAATAGTACAAGATTAGAAATTTCAATAGATAGAGTTTTCTTGTTCCCTGACTTGTATCGTAGTTTTCGTGATAACTTCTAAAACCGCACGAATCCGCAGCTGCGTTTTATAAATGTTATTTATGAATATTTGGATTATAAAACAACATCAAATGTAACGCGTCGGTAGACGTCGGTAACTGTCAAAAGTCTCGATGAATTTTAAACACGTACCTTTTTTCTCTTCACTTAATATTTTTTTTAGGAATATAATCACAAAATCCACAATATAATAATTGTTTTAAAATTTACATACTATAGGCTTTTTAAAAATATATATAACACTTTATACCTATTTGCACATTTTTTTAAGGAAATTAAGTTTAAAATATCAATGCGAACAACTTGAAATAGACATTCTTACGTATTACAATTTCTCACAATAAAAGAAAATATATTCCAAATGTAATTCACGAAAAAGTAATTTATTACATTAAAGGTCGACTATTAAATTATTAAAAAAAATAAAAAGTGCGTCAGGGACGACTTTACTAAAAATGAATTTTGATCTGCCGTTGTTCTACCATTATCTATAGTGCCGCGATTCCTAGAAACCAACCAGGCGCTCTGACCACTAAGCCATACGTTCTTATCAAACTACATCGAATTTTTTTTACGCTTGTTACAATTTATTTATGTTGTTAGCATCTCTGTAGGCAGATTTTTACAAAGTTCCGCTACCCAAAGATAATTGTTACAACTTGTGAAAGATGCTAACAACATTGGCTTAGAGATGTGTCCTCGCTGTGTGCTCGCTACCTCATTTATCAGGGGGTGTGTTCTGGAAAACTGTTTGACGTGTTACCTGCCGCCGAATTTTCTAACCGCACAGTACTTCACAAGCACAAGAACCCTCCAAACCATCTGGATACGTGGCACTCCACTTTTGCGCGGTTTCGTAGGAACTTCCTTCTACGCACCATGCAACTATGAAATGGCCTACATGTGACCATGTTTCTAGGTCAATACGAACTGGGTACATTCAAAAAGCGCGGCTGCGGTTATCACTTACCATTAGGTGACCCTTACGCTCATTTGCTTTGTCTTTTTCCATGAAAAAGCGGTCCGTTACGATTTTATTATAAGTATAGAATAGATATTTCAAATAGAAAGACATTTTCGCTGGTAGAAGTGATTGTAGATAGTGCTGTGACATTGACGAGGGAACGTTCGGATTTTCTACTATTTCTGGTAATATTTTTACTTAATATGACAAAATATGCAATATTATGGCCAAGCGTGCGACTATAACGCGACGGCTGTGTGTTTGATTCCCACTCGGGAGAACGAAATATGTAATATTTTTATTTCTACACATTTACTATGTATATGTGTCTTTCTTTTCGCCTCACGCTATAGCCTGCAAATAGCAGGGTAGGCAGAAAGTACCTGGGAACCTCGTATTAATTCACTCCGTTCCCATTAAGATACTTTCGTTCCCCACCTTCCCCCGAATTCTTAAGGTATTGTGTACGGAGCGGCGGAACTCAACTCGAAACCAGAACGAAGAAATAGAAATATAAATCTAAATAAATATTTAATTTTTTCGTGTGGGGATCGAACCCGCAATCAGTCAAGTTTACAGTCGCACTTTGTGCCCTTGCTGTATATTTAAAATTTTAAGAATGTTCATAACACATAAAGAGTTTCAGACTGAATTTTTAAAATATAACTTCGAGGCATAGGACGAAAATAGGGATACAACAAAAGATTCAAAAGCTCACCAGCCCCTATTTAAGATTTTTTGCGCATGCGTCAACATTTCATGCTCGTGTATTTTCAAACAACGACACTATAAGAGATGTGCTTCCAACGCTCATCAGTGTGGAAAGCTCAGGGGAATCTCCATAGCGTAATGAAAACCATTTGAAGATGAAAAATCGTCGACGTTACTGAAAATTTAAATTATTCCCACACTATGATCCGGCTTTAACTAATAGAATGAGATGAATCTTCTTATTTAAAGTCGGTGGGGAACATTTATTTGTAAAAGTGTAGCAGTGAGGCAAATTTCAAACGTTTTGCTAGTTCAGTATCACGTTGTTTAAAGCGTAGTTTTGTCTCAATGAAAAATAGTAATTGTCATTTTGATTAACCTTGGAATATAAAAATAAATAAAGCATTCCCAGCATGACTGGACTAAGCGCGACGTTGGGTTCCTCCACCCAGTACAAAATGTAAACAAATGGGAAAGAGATTTCTTTATGAAAATAAATACTGAGACGTGCTCTATTTAACTTTATTCCATACTAGCGACCCGCTCGCGGCTTCGCCCGCTTATACCAAAGAATTATTTACTTAACAAACTGAATTATGTTCGTGTTTTGATATACCTATTATGTATGTTTGCAGCGCAATGAAGATTTTTTATGAGAAAGTTATTAAAACTTTAGGTCACATTTTTGTACCTCCCATAAGAATCTTCAATTGAATGTTTGAAATAAAAACATAACTTATCAATACTTACAATAAAATCCTAACTCATCGGTGTCTATACATAGAAGATTAACAATGTAATAAAACTTGGTCAGTGGGTCTGTTTGTCTGTGCGTTTCTTCACGATAATCTCAGAAAGTGCTTAACCGATTTAAATACTTTTTTTGTTTGTATTTTGGCAAACTGCCCTTAAATATTTAGTATTAGTTTTATTTCAATCAGCTTCACGCTGTATCCCGCACACAGCAGGTTCGGCAGAGGGAACGTAGTGTTAAGACACTCCATTCCCCACTTTCTGCCGAATTCTGGAGGCATTGCGTGTTGAGTGGCAGAACTCAACGCCGTGCTTAACTTCGACACCAGAGCGACGAAATGGAAATATAAATTTAAGTAAATATTTCGTCTCCTCGAGTAGGGAACCCACAACCAGTCGGTTTTACGGTCACACTTCGTGCCGCTGCGCCACGACTGGCCTCAACTGGACTGGACTTTATTTTAATCGGTTCACACAAAGTTAAAACCAGATCCACGCTTTATCCCGCCTTTAGCAGGGCAACTTAGTGTTAAGATATTGCGTATAATGTGTGACTGATGTGCGAAATGAAAATATTATTAAACGAAATGAAAATATTATTAAATTATAATTCAATCCTCCAAGTGGGGATCGGACCCACACCAGTCGCGTTACAGTCACAACTTTGTACCCCTGTGCAGCGACGGCCTTTAACAAAGAAGAGAAGAGAAGCGTCAGCGCTCCATTTACTGAAACAGCATATAGGGTAAAATATTTTAAACCCATACCTAAAGAAATTAAGCAAGATACATCAACAGTGAAGACGTAGGTTTTTTTTTCATTTCACGATGTTTATTCATATCTATATTTCGTGTGACGCAGTTACGCATAGATACCAATAACGTAAACACATACTACTATAAAAATACTACTAAAATCTTTAGAACTTTGAACTTTGCCGCCAATATCTACGACTCGATTTCGGAATGAGGCGTATGCGGCGGTTTCCCTTTGATAGGTTTATGTGTGCGTGCGTCGTTCTCGACATATTATATTTTATTTTACAACCATAATTTTATTATTTATTTTGTTTGAAAACATAACTCTTTTATTATTGGGTTTTTTATAGAGTAGTTAAAACTGTGGTTTTATTTAAAGTGGTGCTGACAAAAAACTCTGTATAATTGAGCATATTTAATATTTCTAGTGATTTTTTGGTTAATTAATACCAGTAGTTATTACAACACTTGCGAAGGAAGCATATTTTAGGCAATTTTTAATTCTTATACCTTTTGAAAAACTATAATACCAACATTCTTATAGTACATAAATTATTTTTTCAAATTAAAAATAGTCTATGTTTTTCATCATAATGGCGGGAAAATATTCAAAATGTTCAAAATTACACTATAATACCAAATAGTATTGACATTGTAGTGTTGATAGTAATTGAAAATAGTTATACTACAGGAGGATCATATGCACTGTTTAAACCTGTTTTTATGATATAATGTAGAATAATATATTCTATAGAGGAATTACACATTATTTTTATTCTTTAACTATAACACGTAAATACATATTTTAGAAGTTACTTTGTACTAAGATGGCAGCTCTGTTCCCGCATTCACGTCCCTAATATATCGATATAAATAATAAAAATATAAAACATTGGGAAAAAAAGGAGAAGAAACGCAATTATATTGCATTTTTTCTTTTTTTCATACTTGAAACGTATTAATAAATTTACATCCATTTCTTTTGTTTTGAATATAACATTAAGTTTAATCAGCTTCACGCTATTTTAATAGATGACATTAATATATTTGATACTTCCTTAACATGATTATTTAATGTATTTCTTATATATATAAAGTCTTGAGAAATATATTTACTGTAAATGAATGCAACGTATATATAACGCCAATGATTAAAATGTACTAACATCACCGCGTCATCTAAACACAATATAAAGTTTTATAAACTATGAACTCACAATCAGAATTTACTTTCCAAATACATATACAGTAATACCCCGGACTTACGCGGTAGGTGGGACCGAGCGATTGCCGTGTAAGTCGAATTCGCGTAAGTCGGGGTTCAACTTTGCATATAAAGTTTCTTTAATCAGGACCAGAGTTTAAAAAAAAACATAATTTAGAAGAAAAATGTTTAATAAAGTGTAGGATAATAAAAAAAATTACATTGTTATGAATAAAGTAACCTAAACCGGAGTTATTTTGATGTCGAAGGCTTCATATATTCTAACAATGTTGCCTGCCGAGTTAAATTTTTCTTCTTTTCCAATTCACAAATTTTCATTTTTACTTCAAATTCTTTAATTATATTTAGTTTACACTCCAAAGACAGTGTTTTTCTTTTCTTGTTATGATCAATGATGATTGTATGATCAATGTTTCTTGTTATGATCAAATATGATTGAATGACTCATTTTTCGTTTTTTTAGACGACATAATTTGAGATTATAAGTAAAACGCACTGCGCACGTAAAACAATTTCACGCGGAACATGTTTAAACCTGCCGCAAATTGAACACTGAGTGGGCAGAGCGAGAGAGCCTATGCGCGGCAATCAAAATGAAAAACCGCGTATCTCCGAATTCGCGTAAAACGGGGTAGCGTAAGTCGGGGTATTACTGTACTTTTTATTGCAGATATCGCCATTTGAGCTAGTCCCGAAAAATATACCTACTTTATTATTTTTGTTAATGTCACC